>UZAF01016857.1:23126-58700 GCA_900617895.1 Haemonchus placei
TCTTCATATACGCCAAATTATGCTCTATTACTTCGAGAAATGTTGGAAGACGGCACACTATAACGTGATCTCAACGAACTTCTCGGCGATGGAACAGTCAGCCAAAGCCGAACAAGGAATGGTATCTGCTTCTGCAGTC
This sequence comes from Haemonchus placei, assembly GCA_900617895.1. Taxonomy (NCBI): domain Eukaryota; kingdom Metazoa; phylum Nematoda; class Chromadorea; order Rhabditida; family Trichostrongylidae; genus Haemonchus; species Haemonchus placei. Next base: position 23,266 of record UZAF01016857.1, read on the forward strand.
GCCCTATACTCCAACAGATACTCCTATGGATTATCACGTCTATCGCCCTTTGGAGAATCGGTTAACGAAACAACTTTCGTCGAAGCAGTGGCTTGATGGCCAACGTCAAAGCGTGAGCGCCTCCAAGAATCGAAACCTCTTCGCCTGTGGAATCCGACTGCCTAGCAAATGGGAAGCAGTGCTTGGCGTAGATGGTGGATATGTTTCGGAGTAATTATTTGAACATGTCTTGTTAGATATTGCTATCTTTCCTCGAGTAAAATATGCTGAAAAAATCCGCAATAATTATGCTTCAACCCAATATTAATATGTATGAATCCAATAAGATGAATCCAATAATCCATTAATATGAAGATTATGCTGTGTTGCATCCATTATGAGGTTCTGCCGCATTACCAAACGATAACAAGCTGAAGGTGCTGTACTCAGCTAAACAATCTAAAGGCAGCGATAGCTCGAAAATTCCAAGAACTGGCCTATCGTAAAGGCGTTGTCCTCCAACAGGACAACTCCGAAACACACGTATTTTTGGTCACTCGTCAAAAATCGCTGGAGCTTTGGTGAGATCTCGTGCCACACCCATCATATAGTCCAGACAGCATCCACGGACTACCACTTGTTCAAGTTCCTGCAAAACTCTTTGAATGAAAAATCGTTCAATCCGTTGGACTGCAAGAGAGGATTTTCGACTGAGTCCAAAACCTTCTAGGAAAGGAGATAACGAAATTTACAGGAAGATGGCAAACCATTGCTGGACAGAATGGAAAATATATTGTTTGGTGAACAGCTTTGTTTCTATAGAAATTTTCCCTCAAAGATGACTCGAATCTTTCCCGACAACCCAATACTTGTACTTCAGACGACTATGATGGGTCGAAATGGTCTATCACAGCTTCGACTAATGAGCAGAACCGGTATTGAAAAGTACAGACGATCCAACATCCGCTCACGTAGAACTTTTCACTAATGCATTCATCACCTTTTGAAATGAAAGTCAACCCACCAACCATCTGAGGTCTGAATTCAAACGAGACAACACCATAAAAGGTAGCGCTCTACCTCATAGCAAAGTGCGTAAACCCTGATCCACATTTAGCACTTACGGTCAGTTGAAGTCCAAAAGAGATGTCTTCCGCCCTCTGATAACCAGCTACCATTGTGTTTCCTTTCATCGCTCAAATCAATAGATCAAAGAGTTTGTATACATCTAATTATCACACTTAACATTCAAGGAACATTTATCACGATCTGTCTTTCAAAACTAGCGATTCAGAGATTTAGTAGCTAATGTCACACGTTTCTTCCTAATAAATTTATGTGACACATCAATAAAATGGTCTGTGCTAGATCAAACAAACATATCTGAAAACTCAGAAAATCGAACCTCGGGTCACAATCTTTTCCTCATTTAGATTAATAACCATGAAATTCAAAAAGTGATCCAACTAAGGGATAGCTCTCCCTAACTTCTGGGAAGCGATCACTAATATAAGCGACCCGTTCATCTCGATATCTCTAAGAATTACATGAAAAACGCATCGAAAACAAATGAAAATAGAAGTTAATTAATTGCCAACATGCATAGCGACTCAAAGAAATGGAAGTAATTGGAAGTATATTTCTATCGTTCCATCCAGTTTAGAACTAAAACAACTCTCACATATTAAAATTAGCTTCAGCGAGTTATTTTCTTGAGTTTGGACATAATTTTCTTCAGGAACCCCTTATGCGGAGTTTCTTCTTCATAAGCCTCAAAGGGAACAATTCCTTTGCTGAAGTTTTCTAATGACGGTTTCGATTCATCGCAGAGTTTACATTCTTCTCCATTTCGTTTGCGCGTCAGCACCGGTGTGCCTAACATGACACTCGTTGAACAGCCCTGAAACCTCTCACTTTAACAAAGCGGAACTAAAACTCCAAATCAAAACGATTACAAGAATAGAAGAAATCTACCTTAGGAGTACTGCACGTTTCATTGGGAGGTGACGGTGTCTGAAATAATCAAATATCGAAAGGATTCTTTTTGGAAAAAAGAGCAAGGACTTCAAAAACCAATTCAATTATGGCTGATAATCTCAGTGCACGAGACTAGAGCTAGGCCCCTTCATAACACCTACATTTACGCATCTAGAATCTGAACGGAGTATGAGATCCCATGGACATCGAAGTACCACGCGGCTCTGGATAGCGGCTCTAGATAGCAAATGGTCGCGCGGGTCTCCACTAACTTTAAAGATATATTGCGCACAAACAAAGCCACAGAACTCTTTGGCTAATAACTTCTGTTAAAAAGAAACCTTGCTGAAATCAACGCAACTACCTTTCTCGGCTCACAGTCTATTATAATTACGTCATCATCATCATTCGCCATTTCTGGAGGTGGTGGAGGAGGTTCCAGGATAATCACTTCACCATCTTCCAACTGATCTGCGAACGAGAACATGAAATTTTGAATCAATCCTGAATCAACGCAGGAAAAACAAATGAGAGCACAAAAGCAAATCGTTCGCTTGCGACATTTGCCAAATTTTAGCCACTGGCAACCTAATTCGCAGGAGGCTGCGAGGCTACATAAAGCTGTCGGTCAGAATGGCCAGGAAGGCGAGAATCAGAATATTAAGGCGAAATGAAATCACAAGGGTATTCATCGAAATTTTGAGGTATGTTATCAACCGATAGGAGAATCGTTGATGAAAGACGTAATTACCATCAACTGGCTTCTTGGGCAGCTTGGCTTCTCTCTCGCGCTGTCTCCGCCGTTCCTCTAGTTTTCTCTCGTGCATTTTGTTCAACGTCTCCTGGTGAAAGGCCACGAACTCATGAAAAGGTGGAACACGAAAGTTCTCGTACTGCAAAATTATGCTTTGGAAATAAGATTAAAATTTCTATGGGTTTGGAAACCGAAATATATTTCTTATAAAGAGGTACTAACATCTCGAAGATCGCGATAGTACTGATTGAATCCACAATAGTAAATCATTCTGTCGGCATTTATTATTGGCGGGGGTGAATCTGGTCGATCAGACCTCTCTTCTTTGCATGTTTTCTCATCCACCATATGGAACTTTAACACTTCATTCGAGTCATCGCGATCAATTGCCCTAAAAAGGCCTAATTAAATACCGTGAACGAGGCATCTTCGAGATTGGGATCTAAGAGGAAATGTCCAAATTTGATAGTTGCTCACACTTCAAACAGCCATATTAAAGCTACGCTAATGAATGTGCTATCGTTAAGCACAGCATTCCAGTAGCACCTCATAACTCGAACAACTTCAGCACAAGTAAAATCAGTTTTTCTATTATTCCTCATAAATCGAGAAACTTTATTTGCAAAACGGCTGTTGTTTACTGTCAAAGGAGCCATGGCGTCTGCCACATGTAGTTGAGTGTGGGAAGAAAGAAAGTGACCCAAAACCACCTTCATCTAACACGTAGTACAGATGATGCACTATTACAAGGGTTCCTCAAACTGCCAGTGTCTCTAGAATTGCAGACTGCCTTCTTTGCTACAGGAGCGCATTGCCCACTGCTGTAGCAAAGAAGGCCGTCTGCAATTCTAGAAACATTGACAACGATCGTGAATGTTGCGGCCGTTATGAATATAGTTAATTAGTTCGAAATATACGTTTCGGATACACCTAAGGAGAGACCGCCAAATCGCAAAAAGGTGTTTACTAACAGGCGCAAATTAAGCATTTGAAACTAATGCTTCCGATAAAGTTTAGTGGCTCAAAAATAACCATCTTCTTCTCTCCTATTGGGACAAACCGTGCATATACGTAAGCAAATACGGGATTCATTATATTTCATGGATAAAATAGATCTAGTGCTTCACCAGAAGTGCGTTATGTTGGCTTCCATCATAATAGGTGTCCGCCTTCCTCATCGTTATAAATTAATATAGGGAAAGTCCCAACTAAACGGCACAAACAATTTCGCAGCTTTTTGAGCTCTTTTGAAGTGTATATTCGATTCCACTATTGAACATAGAATCGTCTTACAAAAAGGAGACACATTCTTAAAAGGGAGTTCAGCGCAACACTACCGAAAAACTCTTATTTCACTAAGTTCAAAGGAACTAGAACTGTGCCTGTAACCTTCGAGTTGACCACTACGAAGCACATGTTTTTCGCAGGTGCGTGAGGAACCTTAGCTAACCAGAAAGATTTCATTCGCCTCCACTCGACCACCGCCCCAACCTCCATAGTTTTTTAGCGATTGTTTCTCTATGCATTTTATTAGATCATGTTCCTTCTATTGCTTGCTTTCCTTACCTAATTTTTCCATAAATAAATGAGTAAACGTGAACCCAGCCCCGCGAGGATAATATAACTTCCTTAGTGGAACGATTGAGATTTAAAAATTAAGAAAAAATTTTAAACGAAATCAGCGAAAAATCATTGGAAGCGCTGATTTCCTCATGTTTCTCACATAAAGAACAAGAAAAACAAGGAAGAAAAAGGAAACGCAACTTTATGGCGTTTGTAGACCTTCCTTAAATAACTGAGTTATTATTTTTCCAATGCCAATTCTTTTCGCTTCGCCGAAAACGGCTGGATTAAGACTTAAGTCGCATGAAAAACTTATCAAACTAGCATCATTTGCATGGTAGCGGGTAAAAAGACAAGAAAAGTCTATATTAAACCATGAAGCTCTGAAGCGGTAAGGATCTGTAAGAATCGACGACTTACTTTTTCAGGTATCCAGGTGGGTATCCCCTGATGAAACCCATCTTTCGCATGCGATAAATATATTCAGGGATGTCATGTTTGCCTATACCTAGTGCATTTCGGAGTTCGTCGCTTATTCGGCCAGCCCGAAATTTCTTCTCAGAAGATGTTCCGTCATGATAACGTGTCCTAAAGGAATGTATTTTCTGATGATATTCATAATAGAAGATCATTCGACGCAATTCTCAACTGCCTCATAAACACTTTTAGACGTACGTGCTATTTCTACTCCGCATTTCAGTCTGTCGCTGCCGAATCTTTCTCATATCTTTTGGTTCGGGACATTCATTCAAATGGTGGTCGCCATCACAGTTGAAACATCCATTATTCTTGAAAGTCAGCGTTACCGTACTCAATCACTAAGTCTGACATACCAAAACGAGAGCAAGCAACACTCAAAAGCGAGTGAAGCTCTGCTCTCGGATAATCTCGTATGAAACAACAACAAGTGAATTTGATAAAACGATGACACAGTACCTTCTTTGGAGGGTTTTTCTTTGCAGATCGATTACCATTCTCGTCTTCTTGACCTGTCAATAAGCTAGAGAGAACCTTCTCCTTCCAGGTTGAGCTAAATTTGGAATATCACCTACACTTTCCTATGGATAGAAAACAGGAGTTACAAAAAGGGTGTAAAATTATGTCGCCCGATGAATTTCTTATTACAATGAAGTAGAGTTAACCGCCAAAACCATACCTGTCTTCCTTGCCAGAAGTGCTGTCCAAAATAGCTAAATCATCGGCGTCTATGCTCATTGATTCTGTTCGGTCAAGTACAAAGTCTCCATAATCTGCTTCATTACCTTTCATAACATCGGCCGGTAAAAGTTTGTCAGACAGTCTCCTAAAATGGTTAGATGGAAATCAGATGGAAGTTAAAGCATTTTACCTACTATCAAAGTTCAGGAACGGGAGTAGGTTTACTACAGCTACTGGATGATACGCCACATAACAGACCTCTTTTTTGTCTCGGGTTCTGGTGATGGTGTACATCGTCCCTCCTCATCGTCAGAATCGAACCGTGTGCTTTGCGCTTCCTCAGTCATTACTAATGAGCACTTAAAAACCTGTAAAAATTCCCTTCGCAACCGAATTTAATCACAAAACACCACTGCGGACTGAACTTGAAATTTTGATGACATTTTCTGTGGAAAAGTGATGAATTCAATTTTAACGTGATGATGTCCGTATATGTTATCTTAAGATGTGGTTATTAACGCTACTAATGTCTCACGTAAATGATGGATTTTAAGTTCCATAAAAATTCAAAGTTTAAGAATAAACGCGTGAATTTGGTTCCTGAAATCACATGCAAGAAATTACCAAACATCTGAATGGGAATTGCTCACAAAACATGTGGTTGATAACTGTTAGTTGTAAAATGTGACCAACTCTTAAGGAACTAGACGAATCAACGAGAAAAAAAAACCGACAGTGAAGAAAAAAACAAAAAACAACAAGCAATGTCGCAGTAAACTTTTCTCTAGACATGACGTCCATTAGGAAGCGTTCGCTATGTCGACTGCGGACAAAGTCATCTGTCCCTCCGCAAGGTACGCCATTATTGCTGGCTTTTTGAAATAACATAGGTGGGTAAAGCGTTGTGAGTGAAGGCTTTGGCATAAAGTGACATCTTATTTGCAGCATATGTTCTGCTTATCCACTAATTATTAAAGTGGCTATAGGAGTGAATATAGCCTCAAAAAATTGGAATAGAATTCCGGCTGGCAATCTGAGAATAGGTGTGAAGTCGGCTAAAACAAAACGATTTTAAGCAATTTATTCAGGAACGAGTCAAATTGTTCCCTTTAGTGATGAATGGGAACTGCCTCAATTTTGCCGTCCTCTGAAATCCACAGGTTCGTCCATCTTCACTTCGTGTCCTGGCTGGTGCCTGATCTCCTAGACGAACATCTCCATTATTGTCTCCATCCTGTTGAAGCAGTATGTAATGAGACTCTGTCTCTTACTCAGCTGATGGATCATTCAGAAATAGGAAGATGTGCGGTAAAACATTCATCGGACTGATTCACATTGGAGTGTTTTCCAATGGTGTTTATCAGACGGAAAGTAGACGGAGTAAAGAGAAAATGTACAGTCCCTCCAACCTGGAACTTGTTTTTCTATTTTTCTTGGGAGCGACTGTCTTCTACAGAGCTCTCGGTAACCAACTGATAGAGTAGGTTCATTGGTCTCGGAGTCGGGCTTGTTTGGCTACTTCAGAGAGCCTTCAAAGGCTTCTTCCACCTGTCTCTGCAGTCTTCAGGATTTTCGCTGTTCGTTCAATTCAATGTTGTTATTGAGTGAAAACTGGTAATCTAAATGTAAATCGATCGATACATAAGTTGACGCTCAAAATTTTAAGTTGTCTACTGAAAGCTACGTATTCTTCTCGGTACTTCCAACATTTATATTAAAGAGTAACTACCTGTTTTTCGAATTCATTAATATTTATAGACCACATTCTGACTATTCTATGTTTAATATATAACTGAACCAATTTCTATTATTTGTGGCAAAAAATGTAAAAATATTTTCCTAAAATATACGCAATTACTCAAGGCCAACCTGAAAATTCAATGAAAATTCTCGTGTTGTTTTTTTTTTTTTTACTTTTTATTCCACTGCAGACCCGATGCGAAACCTAGTGTTTCTTGAGCCCTGAGCATCACGTGCCCTTGATATTTTTCTCGACTAAATTCGAAGAGCGGGACGCGAAAAAATTAATTAGAAATGCTACTCATTGGTAAAGGACTGTCGCCAGCACTACTTGCCACCGACATGTGGTGCAGTGGCAGTGGGCGCCGTCACTGCGTCTATCGCCACTCGCACAAGGCGATCTGTGATGACACATGTATTATCCGAATATAATGAAGTAAACTTTGCTCCAGAATTACACAGAGATCCCCTTTTACATCCTTTTAGGACCCTACATAGCCATACCTTCACAATCCTCAAGACCGATCAAATGTCGAATATGAATTTTTTTCTTCTCACCGGGTGATTTTATTGATAAAATTCTCAATATAGAGCAAATATGATAATACAGATAATAAGATCGTCTCGGAATTTTCATCCACAACATCCTTGCACCTTTGGACTCAACCCTGATCGCTTTGTTATTTGTAATTTGATGAATTCTTCAGAAGAGCATGGATGGATTGCGATTGTATCTGAAATTTCCGTATTTTCGATAGAAAAAAGAGGATTAAAGAGAAAAGATCAATGTAAGAAAGTATATAAACGAAAGAAAAAGTTGAGTGAGAGTTTGAAAACTCTTCAAAACTCTTCTCCTACCAGTTAATTGCTCGAAAGTGATGCCTGCGTTGAATGCTACAGCATAACCTTGGATGATCTCGGCTGCATTTGGACTTACAATATGCATGCCGAGGATTTTGCGTGGTGGATTGCGAAGGCAAATAACCTGGAAATTATTAGGAAAAGTCGAATTCTTGGCTTATGTTCAGTAGGAGAGTCAGAAGTGGGTTACCTTAGCATAGCAATGGGCAGAACTGGGATCTTGTGGGATAACATATTCAAAAGGTGTGAAATGCGAATGGAAAACCTAAAAATAAGTATTGTATACAAATAGAAAACGGCAATGACACAAGACAGGGCCAAATTCGGACTAAAAAAGCGTTTATTTAGAAAAATCCTAGCTCCTTTATTGAAGCTTCACTTTTACTTGGACCGACAGCGGCCAAGTTACTCAAAGTATTCAATCCAGTTTTTCAGGGTAATAAAAAAAGTCGCACGGTCAACTGAGAGTGGGAAAAAATCAAGTTCCTGTATAGAGTGATGTATAGAGGCAGGGCGCACACACGCTATCCCGGGTCCAAGGATCAAATTCCTAATCGGCACCTGCCAGGCTCAACCAGTTTTCTACCTTCCGGTCAGTTAATTCGTATCAGGCCCGTTTAAGAGAATGAAAGCACTGACTTCTACATGAGCTGGGTATCGGAAGTCATTATATAAGCCACATCAACGTTCAAAAACGGCACTTCGATTCTGGATGGAAGACAAATGCGGGGCACATACTTTAGACGAGACAGATTCCGAAGGCCTTGTCCTCCACCGTTATATTACATGGAGATCTGTTGATCGGTGCATTTAGAAAAAAGGAAGAAGATAGCAAAGACACCTTCGTTCTTAAATTCGCAGTCTCCTGCCTCCCAATCCGGAAAGCAGAGATGACACAGTAAGCAACAAGCCTTCATAAACTGAAAGCCGATCGAGGTTCATTCTTCAACCTATGGCACCCCTTGCCACGCTTTTCCTTGAGGTCTTTTTCTCAGCTTTTGAGGTCCTGCAGGAGCATTTTGGAGCAGAAAGGGAATACAATAGAGGGGCCTAGGAATGTGCGCTGTCAACAGAACAATTGCTTCAGGTCTTGGAACATCTTGAAGCCATTTGGCGTTAGTCACTCTGGTGAATTTAATTCCATCCGGAACAGAATGCCAATGTGGCCTCCACAATGTCTTACTTTCGTTTATTCAATCGAGCCCTTCCTCTTCCTCAAATCGTATTGGTAAAAAGGCTTGTTGCTGAATTCACCAATCTATTGCAATTTGGCTAATCAAAAAAAGTCGAAAATGCTGAGAGATACCCGACAAAAGGGTTTCTGAAAGCATCAAAAAACAATACAAAGAATGTACTAAAATTATATCAAATTGAATTCCATAATAGAACACCTCGATATTTTCGGAGCCAAATTTCCGAATAGCTTCTTCTTCCGTCAGTCCCACTGTGCCTAATTCCAGGGGTGTGAATACGGTAGTTGGCACATTATCGTAATTCATGGTTTGGTTGGCACCAGCGAAGATACGTCGCGCTAACAATTGACCAGCACGAATAGCAGTTGGAGTTAGTTCGGGACGGCCCTGTAATGGGAGATCTTCGTGTTCTCACTAGTCAGGGTATAAAACGCAGAGACCAGATAATTAGAAGGTACTATGACTTAGTAAATAAGGCTCACTGCTCACCTGAACTACGTCTCCGATTGCGTAGACGTCCTCTGCAGACGTTTGATCATCTTTACCCACAATAATTTTTCCCGAAGAATTGTCGACTTTCACCTCAGCTCCGGCCAAATTTAGGTCGCCATGTTGTGGATCCCGACCTGAAAACGAAGAAGAAGGGCCTTGTGGCAATTTTTTACTTGGGGAATTAGAAGATCAAATGATGCAAGCAATTGTAAGGGATTTCTTCACCTATAGCCCAAACGATTGTGTCGTATGTCTCGTCGACTGAGCTTTGCGTGGCTGCAGAGTCTTTGAACGAGACCTGAAAAACAAAATCTTGATGCAACCTCAAACAAGAATGATCCTTACTATATATAAAGCGCTCGAGTCTGTCTGTCCGTCTGTCTGTTTGTACGGAAATTCGATATCATCCTAATAAAGTACCTGCAGAAGTTTTAAGCCTATGGGCGGTCGTGGACATAGAATGCATGCATAAATATGCATAGCCCAACTGGTAAGGTTATAAAAATGATCGGGTCGTTATCAAAGAGTTAACCTAGGCCTTTATGTGCGTACGGATCGAGACTTTTGGCACAGTGGGTGACTGGGACCCCAATTTTAGCGAAAAGCATACCCGTCGACAGTTTCTGAAATATGTAATGACAGGAGGAGCCAAACAAGGAAAAAGCCCTAGACCTAATGACTGCGAGCCGGCATCATTACCATCAGACTCTCCATTGAACAGATTGAATGAGCGAAGCGTTGAAAGAACATGGTAAAGCTGTACGAAGATGTCATAACAAACACGGTAGCAAACATTTCAATCCGGAGGACTCCAACGGTCTGTTATCTTCCCTATCGAGATACGTCGATTCAACATAACGGATCTTTACGAAAGAAATAAAGAGTAACATTAGCTTTCTCTGCAAAGGCACCAGAATTCACCTTCTTCTTATCCCCGTCCAACCGTACACGTGCAACTTCTTTAGCGTAGATGACGTTGACACCCTGCTCTTGTAAATTCGCCATTACCAATTTCACGCAATCCTGCAACAGAATGTACTTATCCCAACTACTTGGGAAACTATGCATGATTTGGCGACAAGCATTTCCCAGAGCGAGAAAGAGTAAAGAGAGACTGAAGGTGCATATGACGGACTTCAACATCAACAATACCATCAATACCTTTGTTCATGCTCTGAATTCTCATCCAAATTCATAGTCAAACTCACGATGCCCTATGATGTGTAATAATACTCCACAACGAAAACTTCCCCTGTTTTTCTGAACTTCTCTGGCATCTACAGAACGGAAGTTGTGTGGTGGCAGATGGAGCCGGACCACACGCGCATGGTCCAGGGATTGAAACCAAGATCGACACCCGCCTGGGGCAACCAAGTGTTCCATCCCTCAGGTCAGATGGATTGGTACGAGATTCGTCATGGAGTATAAAAACACCTCATTGAACATAGGCTGGCCACCGCAACGCATTGTAAAGGCCATTTCGAGGGGGGGGGGGGGGGGGGGGGGNGGGGGGGGGGGGGGGGTAGGCGTCCATCACATGTAGAGCCTTAGGGATCAAGTTTTTATGGATCATGCCGAAACCTTAAGGGCACAATTCACGATAATTCAATGGGCGGGACGTCAATGGTCTTCCCGCCTCTCCATCGACGTCACGTCAGACGTCAGAGACGAGTGTCGAGACAATGCAGATTGCAAATTTTCGTTCTAGGACCCACACACAATCAGCTGTCGCCGAGTGATGAGGCGATGTTTTTCTCCCATTCTTTTTTCCTCTGCTATTCCTCTTGCTGCTGCGATCCCTTATTTAATTTCCTGCTCTTAGAGGCTGAAAAAAGTGACTACTTTTGTTGTTACTAGGGGTTTTTTGTTTACTTATGCTTATAAGTGAAAGAATTTTTGCTTACCATTGTCTGTTATTCGCACCAGGACCCACACGCGCGCATTGAAACACACCGTTTGGCTTGTCCGGCCGCCCCGCTCTTCTTCATTTTTTTGAACTCATTCTCGTCCAGCCCCTGTTTAACGGTTTTTCGAAGCCTTTTTAAATTTGGAAACACCTATTCACGGAGTTTCTCCACCTTCATCGCACTATTTTCGGTCTTGTCGTCCATTTATCGTCATAATCTGGATTAACCAAAATTATCGTAAACTGTGCCTTTACGTGCCTTTAACTTACAACGGTATGCTTTAATCGAATGGAATTGGAGCCGAACTTCTAACCGAAGTTCCTAGTGATGGGGTCAGGCTTAGCGAGGATAAGCAAGTTTTGATGAGCAACTGGTTCGAAATCAAAGAACGAATATTTTAAATCAAATAATAGCAATACTTAGCAGAAGGGAATAAAGTGATATGACAGAAGTAACCGAGAAAGCGCCCTTTCTCTTTGTTTGGAAGGTTTGGTAAGGGTGTCCTCTGATGAACCTTACAAGGATGGATTTCTTTCTATTGAAAGCAGAAGATGCCTTCTGTGCAGTGTGTTGCTCTCGATCTTGTTTGCTGAGAACCTTTCAATAAACCACCTACCTGATCGAATGATTTCAATGGCTTTGACCGAATGAGTAGATCTACTGGGAAACCAACTCCAGCGAGTAAGCCTGCACATTCTAGAGCAACGTAGCTGGCACCGACAACTAATGTCTTGCCTGGAGATTTGGGCAATGAGAACAGATCATCGGAAGTGATTCCTGCAATGCAGAACGCCATGAGAACAGTTTATTTTATCAATAGAAAGGACAGGAATTCTGGAACGTTACGAGCACCGAATGAACCACAAGACATACCGTACTCGGAGCCAGGGACATCTGGATACCGCGGACGAAGACCTGTTGCGATGACGACCTTTTTTGCATGCAAAATACGCTAAAATAATAAATGTATGCTTTAAAAAAACCTCCGCTTACTAACACTTGGGCCATACCTCAGCTGAATTTTTGAATTTCTTTACTACTGCTGGCCATAAGATAGCCAAACTCAGGCGAACACGAGCAGCCCCAAAACAGGGATGAGGGGCGTGATTGAGAAAGAACTCGCCGGAGCTTAGGTAGCGGCACAAGATGCCGTACATAGAAGAAGTGGAAACAACTCATGGGGAAACAGTGAACCCAGTGACGGTGGCGGATAAACGCTAGGAAGAAGAAAAAAAAAGATGGAGAATGATCAAGCTATTCAGATTCCTCGATTTTCAGTATTTATTTGAAAAGTTGACAGGTGATCCGCAATTTTTAAGCTACTGATACATACTACTTATTGGTGGTAGACGATTTTGGCAATATTTTTAGGCAGTAAACCGAACAATACGACATTCATTATCATGAGCTCTGCAGCTTCAGAACAGTTACTGTAAAGCGATCTGTACACGTTTCAAACAAAGCAATGAGGGAGANNNNTGAGCCCTTGAAACGTTTACTGGTATTACGGTAGCCCTCTACAGACCTTGCGCGGAAGGCTACCGTGGCCCTACTGAACCTCTCAAAGGCTCATTGGATGGAGTGATAGGGCTGATTGCAGGTTGTGTCTGGGACGACGCTGTATTGTATGAAATAAAAACCCGATCACCTCCGTTTTCTTCTTGTCAGCTGATACTGTTTTGATAGTGTGGTTGTCGATAAAGGATGCAAAAGCTGTGTAAAGCTTTATGCCCCTAAAGTTGGATTATAAGAAACATCAAAAGGAGAAACATCAGAAGGAAGAAAGTTCCAGAAAGTTGAGCTCTATACACTTTTCATTTAGCTGCACGCGGTATATCCAGTTGTTAGCCTTAATCCGATCATTGACCACTTTTACCAACGTCTGCCTGGAACAACATTTGTGAGACTCAACAAGCACCCAAGTACTTACTGGTAAACTAACCAGGAATGTTGGCCTTTTACAACATTCTGCCATCCGTACATGGTAGCGTGCTGCACCTTGAATAATTACTATGAGACATGAATGAGCCTTATTCCAATGCCTTGATACGCTCTTGCAATGAATTTCCCAGCAAGATTGTAAATTTAGCTTTATGAGTAATTGACGTATACAGACAGAGTCGAGCATTTACTGTTTCTCGAGTAACTGGTTTCACTCTCCTGAAATAGGCGAATGCGGAGGACTTAGCTATCTTCCAGTAGCTTATTAGTAGGAAGGAGCGTTTATTTCTGCTCTATGGGAGGCCAGCTGAATTTCAAAGTACCGCCTCTGCTCTATTTCCGTTATCTCTTTGAATGGCTACATTCAGCCAAGCCCGATGCTGTAGTTTCGGTTATCGGTTTAAATGGGACCAAATGAAATGGATGACTGAGCGTTGTTGTCTATACAGAGGAGGGGTCGAACCTTAACTTCGAAAAGAAAAGGGAAGGGAAATTTTGGGAGACGACGGAACTCCTACCCGAAATACCACGGCTAGCGGCAGTGGTTCCGCGGCAGGTGCCGTATCCTTCCCCTGGGAATTCGTCTTTCCCTTCATAGTGCGCGATCGATTGCGGCGAACGCGACACGCCGTTCGGGAAGAAGATACCACACCCCAAGATTTTTACTTCTTTCTGAGTTATGTAACTCACAACCCCAGTAATGGGCGCAACTATCTCAGTGATCCCATTTATGTTTCATACCATAAAAGTAATCGACACGGAATTGGTTGTTTGCCAATCCCGCCATGGGATACGCCCCGTATTCAGCTTTCATTTAGAATCGCAGTGGCGTTACGAATGCGTATGTGGCTCCTACAATAGCCCGAGGTGATCAGCTGATCTACAAGTCAGTGCTTTCACGCTCCTAGACGAATCTGTTATTAATTGCTCGACTTTGAAGGGATGCGATGTTTGTTTGGTCGTTTTTGGAGAGGATCAATTTTCAATTCTAAAAAAAAAAATTTGGTCGATTTAGGTGAGTACCAATTCTGGATTGGATCCCCGAACCTGTGTGTTTGATGATGCGCTACTTGCCATTCTGCCATCCTGATTTTTTTGGATGCCTTACTGTAAATATTTGACAACGGGAAGCTCAAGACTACATTTTCTCACACAGATATAGCCTTACTCGTGGTTCTCCTTCGAGAAGGCAATTCCACTCTATAGGTAACACTATTTCGCCAGCTATATCCGAACAGCTCACCTCTTTACCCACAATTCCAGCATGGTGCATAAGTTTTTTCGGGATACATCCTACATTAGCACATGTTCCTCCAATACCCCATGTGGTTCCATGCGGACTTGGTACTACTCCATCAACCAAAGCCACACGTGCACCGTATTCTCGTCTGAAAATGTTTTATGCCCTGAATTCATGCTCAACACTGTCTTCTCGATGGGACTCACGCCGCTTTCGAGCAGGACAAGCCACCGGAACCACCACCGATCACGACGAGGTCATAGTCTAGTGCAGAGGAGACTGAAAATGCTCGTTGTAAATGAGAATGGACAGCTATATCCAAGAACATTCAGTATACACCTGTACGCCTTCCTATTAAAAAAGTTTGCCTCGGCCATAGCCACCACCGCATGGGCGCAGGACGATTCAGGCCTGAATTCTGGAACTCTACTGCTATATACTCAACAATATACAAAAACAGCAATTCGACTTCCGTATTGTAACCCCAGTTTGTCCTGTTCACCTCTTCAATTATAGTAAACATGTTATACGATATAACATTTTAAACTGTGTGGTTTATGTTTCTGATGTTTAGGATCAAAAGTCTAACTTTCAAAGATATCTTCAGAGTAGAGCGCTGAGGGTGCGTTCCGCTTAAAGGCAGGTTCACGATGAAAATGGTTGCTGAGTTCTTACCCTAGGATTACTCAGTGGCCCCAAGGGTAATAGAAAGGATTTTCTCGAGCCCAAAAAATCGACGGTTAGGGCCTGGTGGAAGGCTCGCGCTGTTTTCCCGCCCCTCGACCGATGTCACGTCAGACGAGTGTCGAGGCGATACAAATTGCAAACTTTCGCTCTAGGACCCACACAGATTCAGCTGATCGCCGAGTAGTGAGGCGATGTTTTCCTCCTATTCTTTTGTTCTCTGTCATTCTTTTTGCTGTTGCGATCCCTTATTTAATTTTCTACACCAAGAGGCTGAGAAAGGCGGACTTCTTTGCTGTTACTAGGGTTTTTTGTCAACATGCTTATGAGTGAATGAATTTTTGCTTCTTGTAGTCAGCGATTCGCACCTGGACCCCTACGTACGCACAGACACACATGGTATAGCTCCATACGTCCCATTCTTTTTCATTTTTCTGGTCTCACTCTCGTCCAGCCCCTTTTTAATGAGTTTTCGAAGCCTTTTTCACTTTGAAAACACCGACTCACGCAGTTTCTTCGCCTTCATCGCACTAATTTCCACCTTATCTTCCATTTTTCGTCATAATCTTGATATCACAAAACAGTCGTGAACTGTGTCTTTAACGCTCAACGTTTTGTTGGCGTCGATCGATATTACACGAGTAGACGGTGAATGATTCTTTGATCGGGTTTTATTTGTTATGTCTCACCTTTCTTTTCAACTTTTTTGTTACAGATCTGCTGTTTTTCTTCCTTCACCACTTCATAACGAAATACTTTCGTTACATGACACTTATTGTGGTGTAGCGTGACGAACGTATACCATCATGAAAGGGCTGAATGCAGCTCTGCTTGGAAAACATGCTCCAAAGCAAACACTGTCAGCAAAGGGGAGGCCGTCCTTTGGCGCGATTCCTCTCTGGCGCGATTCTTCGCGCCGCCCATTCGTCGCGGTTTGTGAGCTGGACAACCGTAGGTGATTCAACTTCCCGACCATGCTAATAGACAGGATACCAGTAACCGCAATTCGGCGTTCCATAGTAGTGGGTTCATCGATCGGGTGTATATCAGCTGGAGGGGCAGTGGGTTGGCCGGTCAGCATCGTCAGTAGAATGATTCGCCTGGACGAGTTGTCCATCTCAGCAACCACTTCGTACGATACGGTTACGTGTCTACTTCAACTTTCTCTGCGTCCCTGACGGCAAGAGGCTAGAGCGCAGAGAAATACACCACGGGTGAAGCCTACGGCGGTGGTGGTGGGGGTTCCATTGGGCAGGCGAGCACAACACTCAAAGACTACATCAAACGGGAGTGCGCCAGACGAGGGCAGAAAAATGAAGCATCTGGCAAATTTGAAGGAACCAAGTTCAAGTAGTCCGTAGGCCCGAACGGTACGATAGGCGGCGCCAAACGACCACCTCCCGTGCTGTACACTCGAAGATGGCCTACGAGCGCAGACGCGCTCAGCGCTCTACTCTGAAAGCGCCCAAAGAAATGATGTGTGCAATATAATTTTACATGTAGCTTTTGAAAGTGGCATTCTGTGAGCACGTGCAAATCAAAACACTTTCAATCCGATTCTTGAATATTTATTAACATAGAAGTTAGTAAACAAATAAGTGAGAGAGCTTCCAAAGGCACAATTGCTGGCACATTACTGTCATTTCGTAACATTAAATATTGTTTTTTTTTTCAAGAAGTAATTTTTTAAAAACGCACAAGTAAGTAGTCTGTTCCATAATAAGTTTTGAGCTAGACTGTAGTAAGTAAACAACCAAAAAATAGGAAAAAACAATGACGCGATGCAACAACAATTACTACAGAAATAGTGAAATGTTACTTTTAGAAGAACTGACAAAATGATTAAGTCCTTACATAGTCTTAGCAACATATTGTGGCCTAGAAATCCGAACAATATTTTCCTATGAATCGTCGATCAAACTACTAAACAAGTGCCAGTGGTTGTAGTTCAATGGTGAAAATCAAAGGAGCTGATGTCCGAACATACAAAACGTCCTTTTCCATGTAATTCGACGTGCTGATCACACCTCCGAAAGCCACTGTAGCATTTTCTGAAACACTATGTTCTTGATTAAATCTGAACTTCATCATAGACCAAAAGTATTGAAAGCCAGCAATTGACATGACTCAGATCAAACAGCCCCCTTCCTCTCTAAGGTTGAATGGTTGGCACCAGCCTCTCTTAAGAGAGTGAGAGCACAGGTCTGAACAACGGTTGGTAGCTGCTGGTGAACTTGAAACGTGAGTCTTGCAACACAACTTGTAATAGGCAATAAACTTTGAGATTCTTCGATAGATTTTGCCTAACGGAGAAGAGAAGTCAAAACGGACCCCCATTAAAGCCTTTGATCTTTGGAGATTGTTCACGAGGTTCTGCTCAAGGATTGGAGTGGCCACATTAGAAAAACCAGAAAACTTCAGTATAAAGTTCGTAGGTAACATGTAGGAGTATGTAGATAAGTAAGCAGCGCTCGTTGCGTTAGTCGAATTATTTATTTATTTATTAATTATTTTCACTCAATGTGCACTCAGTAGGAATAAAAACAAGATAACGAACATTGCAGAGCTGTGAAGAAAAAGAGAAAAGTGATCCAGGCAAATTATGCCATCGGAACTATGAAGCTCATTCTAGCATTCGCGCAGATCCCGATCTATTCTAGTCACTTCACAAATAAATCACAAAGATGTCGTTCAAAAGAGGTACAGTGGTACAGTGGTGGAGGGGGGGGGGGGTCAAAATTTGGATTCTGGACTTATCCACCACCACAAAACTTGGAATGGTGGAAAAGTCCTCTTGAACTAATCACTTGGCTGCGCCCTGTCCCAACAACCGATTTCTTGCATATCAAAAAGAGACGGGACCATTAGAGGCGGATTTGATCGGAAATTAGAGCTGGATGAAAAAATAACAAAACCAGTACTCAAAAAATCATAACCAACCGAGATCCCAACGGAATCCTTTCATTGTGACAACCGTCGGTTTTTGGCAGAACGGCACTACACCGCAAGTTCCTGTCACTGATTGACGATCAATCTTGACGGAATGCTCACCCTGGAAGGTTTGGTTGTTTCAAGAATTGTCGAAGTAAGAAAAAACACAGTAAGCATACCTCATCCAGAACGAACGTGAGATTCTCACCATCAAGACAGTAAACCTCGAGTTTTAATTGGTTTGCTGAGTTATAAAGGGAATTTATGGCAGCTAGGACATGGTCGAAACGACCTGACGTCCCACCAAGGAGAACGATACGCGGAGCCTAAAATGATAACTAAAATATGGAAGAGGGTAAAGTGTAGGTGATGCGCAAAAGTGAAAATCAATAAGCATATAATAGCCTAACTGCATGATTTTTGAAGTCTTCTGCTATAAATTCAAGGCATTTCGTCAGGTCAGTTTTGTCTTGATCTGGGGCATCTACCAATCGTGTAGTCGGTTTCAGTGCTTCGGCTACCTCAGTTAGGATCGAATCCATATCTCCAAGTACGACATCAGGGGATGCCAATTTTGGAATTCTGAAAAAAAATAGTACGTTCACATAGTGCTTTAGAATACAAAAGAGAAGAGCACCACCTCTTCACAACTCTATTGGCGCCACCATCAGTACAGTAACGCTTCTTGGATGAATTCCATAAACGTGTCCAGATTGGTCGCTCGGCATCGGGACTGCCATTTAACCATACGCATACATTATCATCTTTAACATTTCGCTTCATGGTTATGATCATAGTTTTTGTGAAGAGAAGAGGCTAACATTTCAGGAATGTAAAATGAATGACTTTTATTTTATATCGTGAACTCTAAGATCCTAACATCTGCACCTAGCTGCACAAGAACGAATGCATGTAGCAATCGCTTTAGACCCAAGGGTTGGACGTTATTTGAGCTCTGCTATTCGGACAATGCTAAACAAAATATTCATTCCAAAGCGTTCGGCGGAGTAATATCATTTTGCGGACCCGCATTACCACCAAGGCATGCCGTAGCTCCTGCGAGAACGTTTTCGAGACTTGCCCAGTTAATGAGCAAAAGGACAAGTGGGCAGATGATTAAACACTCACGAACATAAAATGGTTGAATCGTTGTCATAGCATGGACTCATCCAAACACCCCCTTAATAAACCAAGGGGAGTTCCCCATCGTCCAGAATCGTTGGCCTTCGCACGAAGCTTTTTGCTCCGTGCAGACAATGCTGTTTTCCTTTTTTTTCTCCGTTACTGCTATGGATGACTACACCATTGTGTCAGCAAGTAATATATCAACACAAGGAGAAAGATACCGTCCACAGGCACCACCATTCTTCGGACATACTTCCGCTCATTAACCCTTTGACGACAATGCCAATTTCGACGTGACGCGTCCATGGGACCACGCCCCTTTCCTTTCGTGCGCGACCGGTGGGTGCCATGGTCCCAGGAGGAACTCCTTTCTCTGGCTCAATAAGTTTAGCAATATTTCGCTTGAAATGGAAGTATCGAGATATTATCTCATCCATTACAATTTAGTGAGGCTTGAAAATGGAGTTGGAAGCAATATGGGACAAATTCTGAAAATAAGGTTTACAGTAGAAATGCGTTTACATTAAAACTCCTTAGTATCAATTTATGCTTTGCTAGAGCGCATGCTAATAAAGTGAAAACACAGTGCAACAGTTGCTACGGCTTTTAGTGTCTGCAATGTATCCAGGATGAGCACAAATCTTGCGGAAGTACCTAGGTTTTTTCTTCAGTGGTACCCCATTGTATATATGTTTGTAATAAANTCAATTTATGCTTTGCTAGAGCGCATGCTAATAAAGTGAAAACACAGTGCAACAGTTGCTACGGCTTTTAGTGTCTGCAATGTATCCAGGATGAGCACAAATCTTGCGGAAGTACCTAGGTTTTTTCTTCAGTGGTACCCCATTGTATATATGTTTGTAATAAATAAGCTTTAATAAAGCAATAATCTGGACCATGTTGAATATAAATACCATGGGGTTTGTTATCAATAATGAAAATATTAAATAAGTTTCAAATGTGCAAATAAAGAAAAAAACATGGTGGCACCCAACATTGGGTGCCATGGTCCCATGCGCCAGTCATAGTGGCACCCGCCGGCGGGTGCCATGGTCGTCAAAGGGTTAAATAAACCCTTTCTATTATATATCCTTCAACTACAGACACTCCCGACACACAACTCGAAGAGTCTTCAAAGTAGCAAACCAGTTCATATCTTAACAACTCATGAATGTCGCTGAATAGAACATACTAAAGGCCAGAATATCTTCTGACATCTTTGGGCATCGTGGACTCAATCCACATAAGAAAAGATTCAGTACTAACCCAACTTCTGTAGGCAGTCGAAAGGAGATAGCTGCCGCATCAGGTATACCTACAAAATGTTAGTGCACGAAACTTAACAGGAATGAAAACGCCCCTCAATATTGCATTTTAGTATGAACTTGTCCCAATCCAAAGCAGAATCACTAAGAAAAGTTTATTCACTCAACACAATCACCAAAAATGCACAATAGTAATAGGAAATAGAAATTGGATCGACTAAAGCTCACATCTGCTTGCGAAATAGCCATTGGGAAATAGCCAATTTGGATTCTATGGAAAGAGGATCACATGAATACTATTCGGATAATATACGACACCGAGACCAGATCTGTGCAACCCACACCTACCCCTACCAACAAGCCTTCGAACACTTCTCACCAATGGAAGGTCAGTATCGTTGCGGTCATGTTCGGCAAAATGCTGACGGCTGTTCGCTTTTGTATAGAAGTGAGTGTTACAGAGAGAGTGAGTTGAGAATAGCAGTTATACCCTAACCCAAGCCCCAGCTATTCGAATGATCTCTTTGTGACAGAATAGATTAAACATTTCCCCAAAGCGGTCAGCCGCAAGCGATTCGCTGGAGTTGACCGCATATTGAAGGGAGAGGAAGCTGTTCTTTTTCGTTTGTCAGCGATTTGTTCTTAGATTGCTAGTTGTTCACTGATAGATAAAGATTAATTAATTAGCCAATAAATAGGTAGCGATTTCCAGCGCTCTAAAAGACTACTTTGAGAAAATTTTGTGAAACATATCTACAGATAATCTTCTATACTCAGCCAAAAAAGATTGTCAGAAAGCACAAACGCAAGAAGGAAAACACGTACACAACACAATGGCAGACGCAAAGAAATATATGGTTTACAAACTGTCTTGGCTCTTCTAATCAATTAAGCGACGTAAGACAAATAACTACAGAGTTTCTTCTGCTTCTCTCTCCTCCTCAAGTATTTTCTCGAAGGAGAATGGAGTGAACGCATGACCCAAGCCTCCATAGAATTTCGACTGGAACTCAACCCTAAAAAGATTACGATTGGGATACAAATTAGCTATAAGTAAATAAATAAATATAAATTGAATATCTATGAATACCACTGCTCCCAATGAAGGATTAAGAAAAAAAAAACGTACCAGTGAAGACGAAGAGCATGCAAGAAAGCCGACAAGCCTTCCATAAGCACTAGAATGAATATCGACAGGGAGCCAAAGATAAAGAAGAGAACGTAGGTGGCCACAGCTCCATAATAGCCATCAAGGCGGAACGAATGGCGAAATACCATAGACCACAAGACTTCCGACAGCTCTTAAAACATGGACAGATTGTCTTCGGTAGGTCTCAATTTTTTTTTTCGGAAAACTGCTTATGCTCGAACAAACTATAGCAAGAATCAAAAACAAGATAAAAGAGTAGATTTCACATTAGAGCACGTCCAAAGAACCAAAACGCTATGGATTATTAGAGGGATATTCACTTACGAGCATGAGCTAGTGAAAGTGCCCAAAGTCGAAGATAGGATGCCGTGTGGGATACACATCCGAGAACGAACTCAATGGTGTGAATCGCCTGATATACCATCACCTCGCCAAATTCAAACTGTAAAGATCACGTTGACATCGATTTAAAAAGCAGCTCCCATTAGTACAACATTAGCTAGGCCAGAAATAGCGAACGAAATAAGGCGATCTTGATGCGCAATCAATTGACGATCTAAGCTATTTTCACTTCTCCTGAACTCACAAAGAGCCCTACACCTTTCTCAGAAGTCAAAAAAAATCAAGGTGAAAGCTCGAAAGTAGATAAAATAATATCAGCCAACAAGCATCAACCTCGGTGCTGATGACACTAATTAGCAAGAATGCCTTTCACACGCATTACATTCAAAACAGGTGCGAGCATGCGCGTGTTTCAAGGAATGTGATATTGCTTGCAAAGTCACTAACAAAACTCTTGTCAAGTCACGATAAGTAGATTCTGGATTTAGATGAGCGGAATTTACAAAAACAAAATAAAACCTATTTAATGATGGTCTCAACAACAAAAATGGTTTCGAGAAATTCGAAGTTTGGTTCTCACACAGCCTATGAACAAGAAAAAACTGATGACACTGAGCAACCAATCTTGGGACCAGACGAAATTGACCAGGGGTAAGAGGAACATCGACGGTTCAAAGGCGCGGAACAGCAGAGGATATAGAAGTTTGTAATCCTTAATATCCCTGAGAAGTGGAATCTATAGGGGCATCTTCAGAGCGACAGACCGCCACACTGGTTCACAGTGATGCATATATGCCATCAAGATACGCAATTAGCTTTGACGTCATCAGAATGTTCTAGCTATAAGCTGGTACTTTTAAAACTTTACAAAGGTGCCTTACCGGTCCAGAACCACCATGCCCATGGTCACCTCCACCACTCCCGACAGTAGAAGTAGTTTTTGGCTCCGCATGAACGACCTCTGCATCGTCTCCATTCATGTCAGCTCGAACACTCTGAATAATCAACAATCAACCATGTTTTAACCATTGAGAACACAGCACCAACACCACCAACATAAGAGGAAGAATTAACATGCAAGCACAACTATATTAATGACAAAAAGCACAAAAAAAGGCAACCCCGAACCACCACAATGGGACAAAATTGTCCGTAATACAATAATAGCTGTAAAATGCAACAAACACAACATTATCTAAACATCTATGACATCACGACGGTGAAATTTACCTTTTCAAAAACGTATCGTCAAGAGGGATAGACTAGTGGAGAAACGGTGGTGTTGGTGAACCTCTATTTGATGTTTTCAAAGTTTGAAAATGAATGATGGAAATAAGCCGCACAAAGGAAAATAATTTCTTAACATGTAACACTGGGAATGCTATGAACACAAATGATAGCTGAACTACGAAAGGAAGCCGGCCAGCTATCAGAACTTAAATGGAGAGAAACTAAAGGGCTAAGGTGTTGCTTCGGTATCACTGAAAATGGAGAGAAACTAAAGGGCTAAGGTATTGCTTCGGTATCACTGATAAAGTAGTGTACTTGATTGTCCCACACCGTGACTCTCATGGAAGTTGTAACTAGGCAGTTAAACATGATGAACAACAAAATGGGAAAGTCAAATGTGTATACAGTTTACAAGAGAAACGCCAATCAGAATAACAAGAACTGTTTCATTAATTTGATAATTCATCATCTTACAGACCTCATCGCGCAGTGTGTAATAGTGAGCGTTGGTCACTCGACTACGATAGCGCAGAATCAAAGGCTTGGCGAAAAGCATCAGAGGCACTTGCACCACCGCTAACACCAGAAGCACCCGCTCGACGATACCCTGAAAAGGTTGGCTGCCCACTCAGAGGATGACACGAAAAAAGTGATTCATAAAACAATTTCTAAGTCAAAAAAAAATCTGAACAGAGCATGAACAAGCGTCTCCGTAACTATGTGGGATTTGAAGATGAAAATTCTGAGTAGGCTGCCATTCGGAAAACTTCACCGAACGCGATGTGCACTATGAATGCACACCAACCAGCTGTCTGTGACCAGACTCGCGACGTTCTTTATCTGCCTTCCATAGCATGTAAGGCTTTGCGAACAGCATGATCGGCACGCAGGCGATCGCCACCAGTACGAATAGTGTTTGGAAAAATCCCTAATAAAATTATGGACGAGTAACAAAATGATGTGAATAACAATGCTATTAGTGAAACATAATGAGTCCGCTAAAAGAAGCTAATAGCACCATATTTAAAATTCCTGAAAAATTTAGCTGAAATATTTGGAGTCACACTTTCCAGAGTGAATCCACACATGACATAGACTAAGAAGCTAACACAATCTTAATGAAAAATGCCCTATTGTATGCGAAAAGACCAATTTGAGTCAACTTATCCGGATCCAATAGAGTTCCTTAGTCAGGCAGAAAAAATGTTACTTGCATAATATCATTCCTAGATTTTATTTCCTGACAACATCTTCAGATACCTACTGAATTACACGAAAAAATGCTTTTGGCAGCAAGCTAGACGTTATCTCGTTCGATGTGCCCACACTGAGGCTTCTGACTGCAAAAATTTTTGTGACGACCCTTAACCCTAACTTGGCCCTGAATTTGTTGCCTCTATAATCGTAAATCTCTCTAAACGGGTGCGCTTCGTTGCGCGCGTCCATCGAAACTAGGTCACGCCGCAGCCGTCGCATGCGGCGGGACGCCCGCGATACTTGACAGACGTCGCAATTGTCAGTGGGGCGGGCATACGATTTGCGCGTGGTCCACGGCAGTCAACCAAAGAGAGGATAACACGGACGATTGCAAATTGTTCGCTCCGTTGACACTTGGTGGTACTGTAATGTCATCGTGAGACATCAGTGGGATGCGCCGCGCGCGAAGTAGGCGGGGTGACCTATTTTCGACGGACGCGCGCAACGGACGTTCTCATCTCTAAACAGATTATACTGGGTGTTCCTGATATAGGCAAACATGAAGTATACCTGTCCGGGGTACCAAAAGTTGAGATGACACTGGAACTTTTGATGTCCGTCTTCTTCCACAAAACCAGAGGGTAATGCTTTGAACATGAACATGTTGATAAGCCCAATCAACAGCGATGGCGCGCAATTCGAACCGGGATATTTGTAACCAAAAATGGAGTCTTGTGGCTGAAAGAGGTAACTTACTAATTCAACTTTCAATACATTTCAGTCCACGATTTATTTCGATCTTTTCTGAGACCAGTTAGGAGAGAAAAATTGCCTGCCTTCACCCAACGAATAACTTACCCCTGCTGTAAAGAAAATCCACTTGACAACGATTTCTAAGCAAAGGTACATAAATATGCTGGCCAAGAATATCATTTGTGGTATGAACATGAACTTAATGTCCAAGTCCGACTTGAAGTATCTAAAATAGTCGAGATCAATCGAAGAAACTAGGAATTTCTGACAGCGTCATGACGTATGTTTCACCACCACACTTACTTGTAGTTTTGGTAACTAAGTAATACACCGAAGGTCATCTGCGCAATACCAACAATGACAGAAATTTTCATTTTCATTGAATTCAAAAAGTTTAGCTTGTTGGACTCCGCTAAATTCCATATGGGATCGACTCCAATAGGATATGGTCCACCGGCGGTCTGAAGATACAAATATATGAAGCATTTACATGGTTCTGTTTTTTTAACTTAAACCTATTCAAAGTGAGAAAGTGAGATGTGTAAGGAAATGCCGAAGCTACACTCTCTCATTAAATCTGAAAAGCTTTGCTTCATGAAGGTCAAATAACGTACATCATATGCTTTCTCAGGAATAAGCATCAAGTTTCTTTCCGCACCATATTTGAGCCTCTCAATCTCGGTCAGATCATAACAATTGGTCCATCCAGATCCGAATACGTTCACACTCTTCGCGTAAATATCATTGTAAAGAAAGCCAGTATATATAGAAAACGCGCCCATCAGGAAGATCACATATCGACCGCCGAAGAAAGTTTGGAAAATCTGTCAAGAAAATCACAAGTTCGTTTCAGATAGACAATATAGAGCTCATTGTATCACCTCATCCTTGATTCGAGCAGCTTCCAGTTGCTTCTCTTTGAGAATAAAGAAAAGAGCAGCAGCTAACATGATGAGACCATGGCCAAGATCCCCAAACATTATTGCAAAAAGAAAAGGGAACGAGATCATTGTGTATGGAGCTGCAAAACAACTGCATCTATGTCAACTTCTACAAAACATTGCACAACTGAGCTTTATAGCCAAAGGAGAAATCTCGGAGAGCTGTCTTCCAATCAGAACGAAAACATACCGGTAATGATTGATGACGAGAAACTTACCGGGATTAATTTCTCTGTATGTTGCCACCCCATAAGAGTCAACTATATTTTGAAATCCCCGAGTAAATTTGTTTGATTTGTGGTAAGTTGGTGGGGCTTCAGTGGTTTCCATTCGATTCAAAATTGATGGCACTTGGCTACCACTTTCTTCCTGAACAGGCAAAGATATAACAACAAACAATTTTTCCCGCAGTACAAGACAACATTTATAACTGACCGTTCCACGTTTGAGGGCCATTTTGATGCGCTCTAACTCGCTGACAGGGCACCAGCATTCAGCTATCAGGCATTTCTATAAAATGATAAGCTCAAGGAAAGTTTACACAGTGTGACAAAGTTTAATATACATACGATAACAAGGAGGAAAGTGATTAGGCTTATTAATTTGCTAATCCATGACAACAAAACAAAGATAAAAAGAAAGTTTATCTTCCAACTCACATGGGTGACGTCGATGTTGAAGAGGTTTAGTGTATGGTAAATTGACTTTATCTTTCGCACCTTCGTCAACCACATACGAACGTTCTTTGAAGCCGCTACCTAAACAGGTCTTCTTCGCTACTACCATTTGCTCCTCATTGAATGAAAACTGACCAGCACTCTATGACGATGGTCTTGCGTCTGCCCTAAAACTGTCTTCAAATCTTCAATTCTAGTCATCACTCCGATAGACATTTCACGTCGCTCCTGAGGAGTATCCGGACATGGATATAACGTTGCACGAAAGCTGCAATGGGTCATTTGAGAGGCTTTTCCACCGGTTAGACATGGAAACGGACGGAAAAGAACACACCCTTCACAAATTTTCTTCACTTTGGTTTTCAGCTGGTCTCCTTGGAAAAAGATGATAAATACTGTTTTATTGACCGGCTCGCCCTGCAATAAGTGGAATACAGTTGAGTAGTTGAATTGATGAAATCCTTCCGGTAAGAGTAACTATGCATTGAGGAAGGTATACTTCATTGAGGAAAATTCAAAAACTTACCGTCACTGTGTCATTAAGAACGTCATCTATCTCAGACGTGCGCAGAAAAACGTTGCCACGACATGCACGCCAAAGAAGGCGTTCAAACGCTGGTAGACGTTCTCGACGGATTACGCCAGCAACAAAGCTAAATGAAGGTCGGAGCTAATGGAGGAAGGTCAATTTAACTTTTAACGGACGTTATCGGATAAGAGTGATGTGGCTACGAAAAGCGATTTCTATGATCCAACATTCCCACAACTACGGTACGAACAATTTAGACAGCAAATCTTTCCGATAAACACCACAAACAAAGAGCACAAGTGATTCTTTTATCACGACAAATTGGGCTTTATACTTCGAGAGTCAAAATCAGGATGTTTCAGAAAGTGATGAAAATGAAAGCAGTGACACTTCGTTTCTAAACTAATTCGATGGTATTCTGAGCCACCCTGACTCTTGACCGTATTTGAAAAAACAAAATGTTTTACCACAATTCGCAACTGATCTGTAAGGATAAAATTTGCGCTTGCATACCGTAGCTGAAGCTTGAGTGGCGCGTAGTCGTGTTGCATCGTTTGATTCTGATGTCCATCTTCGTCAGAAGTTGTCAGTAGCTCTTCATGCTACAGAAACACAAGAACACACTTTTTTGCAGAAAAAATAATAATCACATCACTATTCACAACAGATATGTACGGGTGCATTTTCGTAAACTATTCTAACTAGGATGAACCCTGTAGCATTCGAGTTTCGATTCAACTTGGGAGCCGATAATGAAATTGGATCTCTCCGAAACACAAGGAGGACGGAGTTTCATCAACTGGGTTTCAACTGGTGACTGGTTCTTCATGATTTCGTTTCGGATAATATTCCGTCAAAGATTGGAAGTATGTAAGCAAGGAAGCCCATGATGTCAGGGATTGAAAACTTTGGAGCACTAGGATGAGCCAGAGTTCTCAGATCAATGACTTCACGGAAAAGGGGAGAATTTTTGAAAGCTCGTAGCTTGCTTCAGTTGTATATAAGGCACCAAGTGGCGATTTTGAGCAGTATCTACCATGTTCTATTCTAGGCCGAATTCTACACTATGTAAGGTGCATTGGACAAAGTCATGCAGCCCGCATACAAGCTAAAAGAAGAGGGTAAGACGACACATACAGCAAGCATCATGCATCTGAAGCTGTTACATCTATCACGTGCGCTTCTGACGACAGACACCTACCCAAAATTATGAAAAAGTGGTCCAGTTGTTTGTGGTGGTGCACCGCCTGCGGATGTTAGTTCCATCGTCTCCGCATCTGTGGCGTCACCAGGCGGCACCATTGTGTCAGCACCCGCCTGTGTTAGTGTTAGATATAAAAAGCCTAGAAGGTGAATAAATTCACAACAGGCTTGTCGTAGTTGCAACACCAGCAAAGATTATGGTGGTTTTAACCCATTGGCGACCGCCGCGCCTTTTACATTGCCTTTACATTAACTTTTAATTTCTCTTATAACTGTAGTTGGAAATGAATGAATCCTGGACCACAATGTCTCAAGGTTCTCTAGGAGGCTGTGAGCTCCGCTGATACTTGAAATCACGAAAAAATTATAATAGCACTTGATAAATAATATAAATACTACAGGAGCACGATATGGTGTGCCCCGTCGGCGGGTCACGCGGTCGTCAGTGGGTTAAGATGTTGCAAAACTACTTCAGTGCCTGTAGGCAAAAAGGTTGAATGCGGCGAAGATTATTGACATGTTTGCAACGTTATCTACGGTCAATCTGGATGTAACAAGCTTCTATCGGCACTTTGTAATCTGATATACTTGATTGTAAAAAGTTTTTAAAAAGTGTATAACCTGAAAATCACAACAATAGTTTGTAATGATCGTAAAAATATTAAACACTAGTGATACTTCTAAACGATCCTGAGAGTTATTGGACTGTCAGTACAACACACTAAATAACATAAGGAGGCTAGACACGAGGCACCATTGTGGGCTTGTTGGATGCTGCACAATCACCTCACATCACTTTTCACAACCTTCATGCATCGTTTACTTATTACGATTTCTTGGTATATATAAAGTTCTGTCCGTTTTGATCTACTCAAAAGATGCCAAGAAATTGTAACAACTATTTGTACATGTTTTGCTGAGTTTTAAAGAAAAAAGTTAAGAAGGTCTGAGATGAAAATCCAGCCTACAGTTACATCCACCTACCCGAGTCTTAACATTGTCATCGATAAACCCAGTCCTAATGATGCTTCTTCTTCAGCAGTTACGATAAGTGGCTCCTGATCTTCGGACAATGTTCTCCGTCTTGATGCTTCACCAATATGACGTCGATCGTGCTCAACCTCACAAAGCACCACAATATTATCAAAGCCGTTATCACCTCAATTACAACTTGAACGCACAGCGTTACGTCCTACATGCTGTTGAAGATAACATGCTGATGTCAAAATCGCCTATTTGTTATCCGTCAACGAGGGTACCATGGTCAACTAGTGCGGTTACTTCCATTGCGGCATCTTCGCTGTACTGTCTATCACTAAAGCCTTTAAAGAATGGCACACACTATCGATTTTGTCTTCACATTTCCTTTACGCTCTCAGATTGTACAGTGGCGGCGGGTGGTTTACTTGCTAAGTATACATTATATACATACTAGGGGTCCACTGAGTGGAGTGTTCGAATAAATAAATAAATAAACATGCTATCAAACCTGTCGATGTGAAATTAATAAACCAAAGAGAAATATAACTCCCTCGGACTACTGCTCATCTGATAAAATAAACAACCCCGACATTAAATTCAACGAATCAAATCGCACGCTTATTGCTGGAATATATCATATACAGAGAAGGCCCCACCACAGAAAACAAACGAAAAGCAGGTAGCATCAGCCTTTCAAGCATGTTAATGCAATAGCAAATGTTTTGACCTGTTTTGAATCCGAAATTGTGGAGAAATACCCCCCCCCCCCTTCTCCCCTTCCGGTGCTTGAACTTTTTATCATATTTTTGTTATTTTTCTACCCTTATGAGAGCAGTCCCTCGCGCATTTCGACTCAACTGTTTTTGAAACCTTTATACTTAGTGCCGTGGAATATTACTCGCATTCCCGCAACGGTCTACAACAAATACCAATAAATCCGGGCTTTGCACGAAAACAAGAGGAATTAAGGTGCAGAAAAAGAAGCTTAATTATGTCAAGCAGGTACAAATATCAATCGTGATGTTTTCCAGTGTACGGTGATGAAGGATTTTGGAACTACTTCTCTTGCCGGGCATGAAAACTAGGAAACCGAAAGTGTGAAACGAGAAGTCACTTTTCTGATTGTTCCTCCCTTTTCGAATGAAGGTGTAGAGTGGTCGACAATTTTACCCCAATCTGCTAGATTTTTTACAAACAATCTTGTCGTTGTAGAGACAAGCATTGGTTACCGAATCGTAAGTTTAAGCTTTGCAAATCACGAAACTTAGAAATTATAAAACATGCCATGCACGAGAACAAAAATCTGTGCGCTGAAATTCTGAGAAGAATCTCGACGAGCAACAAGTTCCTTCAAACGCTAGTTTCCTACCAAAGAGTTACTCGCTATGAAAACTTCCAGTTAGCCCTATACAGAAAAATTAAAGTTGAAGACACATCACAATTTCAGCGAAATTAAGGCAACTGAGGCATAGACGAATACAATAGCCCAAAAAGAGGACGTTGGTGGAAAATTTGACTGACGACACATGCGTTGCCTATGTCCACTAATAAATAAAAAAAAGGGTTGTTACCATACACCCTATCGAAAAAACGATCATTTTTGCCACGTCTTTATACAGGTTTTCAGCAATCACATCTTTAGACGGAAAGTAGGGTAAAAATCGAATGTGTCCATGATACGATCTCCTTAGAAAAGTTCATTCGTAAAGATCCTTCCCACTATTAGACGGCAAAAGCATTGAACTGTTAGTTAGTCGAGCGGAGGACACATCCCAATAAATCTTCTATAAGAGTAAAAGTCGAATGTTCCGAAAGGTACAGATCAATGTCGAGCAGCTCAAGCTTTAGACGAAGGCAGTGGGCGATAGGTGGTGTCATTACGGACAGAGACCAGGTTCAAGATGAAATCTCGCCAATGCTAACCATTGCACCTAGCTGGCTCGCAACAGCCACTGACAATGATGGTAGGTCTGATTCGATAAATTTGAACTACTCAGTAGTTTTGATGCATAACTTTTGTTTTCTTGAAGAATAAATTCTGGAACTATCCAATACTTAAAAAATCTGCGATGCGGGCAATTTTTAAGGAGCAAGCCTACGAAACATCAGTTCCAGACTAAGCCAATGAACATGCGGCAAACGAGTGAAGACCCAAACTTCCTTTGGTTTTTGAGTACGTTCACACAGAGAAGAATTCGTGCAGAACGAAAAGTATTAGCAAGTTGATTAGAAGCATGCAAGCAAGTAAGAGTGGAAACAAGTAGTGAAAAGGGAAAAAAGTTAGCGGGTCGGCACGTAAAACACGCTCATTCAGCAACAGAAAATGTCTCAAACAGAATCTTGTTACTGTATTTCCGCGTGAAGGCTATCAAATAAAACATAGAACAAACCTCCTCGAAGAAAGTTTGTGTTTTTCTAAGGATATGCTTCAACTCAGTTAATTCTGAGAAATTCTTCTTCAGTGTCTCTTCGTTTCTGTTGACCTCCCGCAGCTCATTCTCGAGTTTTTCGAAAGTCGCCTTCAAGAAAAAAGATAGTAACAATACGGAGAGGAAACGTTGTTAAAATACCTCAAGATCGATCATTTCGCGAGGCTGGGGTGCGTCAGGGTTCTCACCGGTGTCCAACATCGGAATTTGATCTTTCTTTATTTCGCGCTCAAGATATCCTTAATATAAACTTTTAAGATGCAGCTGAAATCACAGAAGATAATCAATCACATCTGAACTTTTTATTTGGAAAGTGTGGATATGGAAAGAAGATGATTGCCGCGGAAATAGAATTCGAAGTTTCTCAGATGAAAGGACGCTATTTGAGGGACCGCTGATAAGTTTTATCCCAGAGCTTTCAAAGAATCAACGATTGGTCGGAAACCGAAGTCAAAACGACAGAGAGTGATGTCAGAGTTAAACGACGTGCATTGTTCCACCGACTGAGCGACCAACGGCGTTGCTGGACACATGTTGTCAAAACCGGACCGATGGATACCACTCACGCGTCCCTAAAGGCAATCTGTCCCGCGTGATTAAGACGTGGCCAGAAACGCCGTCGACCTGCCGGTCGATGGGTGAAACAATACCGCCGTTAAACACTGCTCAGCCGATGAGGCACAAAGCCGGGCAGACCAGCTGCCTTAAACACGTCGCGACTTTCACTAAGTCATGTTGAAGTTGCCCCATGGTGCACGCGTGCACCATAGAGGCGAAATTTGGTGCACTAGATTATACACTGTAATTGCCACATGATAAGATATAAAAACACCCTGCACCCAAATACATAACCAGAGCCCGATCGGCCCACTTGGAACTACAAACAGCCATCCACGCAAGTCATTAGTGGTGTAACGCATATAAACCTACTCAATTTCCTTTCCATCTCATCGCATCGGCGAACTTCGTTAACGTATTTTCTTTGAAAAGCACTTGTGTCAGGATTGAGCTGAAACCAAAACAAAAATGAATACTAAGAATCAGCTTACCTTCACAAATTTCAAAAAGAATATGTTTCTGAGACTATGCAAGGGCCAGACTAGACTTTTTCATTCCTGGTCCCGATGAAATAATCAAAACTCCATTCCCAAGAAGACAATTCTTTGTGATGAGAACAGAACGTATCTGTCGGAAATCTGATAAGTATAAAATGAGAGGTCACCCAACATGTGAAAAATGAGGTCTAAAATCAGGTTTGATTGGAAATGTGTCTCTTAACCTATGCATTCAGTGAACCCTCGAGTATATCCTGATGAATGTAATGACTTCGAACTTGTATGGCTATACTCATTAACCCTGACTCCAAACTTCAGCAGGAATTACTTCATTGAAGTTTTTTCTCTCGAAAAATGGTCAGACAAAACTCTATCATGTGTTTTATGTCGGAAATATTGTGAATAGTGGTGGTGACATAGAAAATTAGACAGAAAAACTTCTACGAGGGAGAAATTTTCAACAAATTGAGCATGTTCATGCCCTGGCAATCAAACTCTAGAAATGCACTATAAACAAGTAAGTATTCCTTACAATATGTAAAGTGCTCGCGTATGCCTGCCTGTTTGCATGGAAATTCTCTACCACCTGATAAAGAACTTGCGAAAATTTTAAAATTACGGATGAGTGCTCGTGGGCATACAGTGCATGCATGGCTCAACAGGTATTAATATACCTTAGATAAAAGGTACACCCTTATCATTAACATCATCAATAACAGGATGGAGTAAAAAATATCGGACGTGATTCCCAAGATGAACTGATAGATACTTTAGTACCCCATCGTCAAAGAAAAAAGGAACCCATTACCGCACGCGGCAAATTTTGGTAAGTTATTAGTGTTCAAGGGAACGGTGTATTCAGCTAGACCGCTGACTCATAATCATTATTCATTACTGTGTCGTTCTCATCCACTACCCACTCACGGTTACGTCATCTGTCGCTCATCTACCTTGTGACATGACCAAACCACAAAATTTGTTTGCACCGACACGATGATTTGGAAGCAAATAAAAAATTGACTTACATCTCGAAATTGAACCAGCCCAAGTTCACCAAGTTCAGCTACACATTGATAAGCAGCTTCGGACTGAAGAAAGAGTTGAGCGAGTGTCATCTGCTCACTTCGGTAGATACCGGGTTGGTCTGGCTCCGGCTCCGATGATGACATCTCTGAAAAGTTAGCCAAAATGAAAATGTTTTTCCTACTGAAACTATATGAAATCAATGTTACTTGCACGGTTAAGACAAATCGTATCAATGATGAATGGAACCATGAATTTTAATGACAGACAAAAACGCTGGCGCTCATTATACATGCGAATGATTCGATTTGAGAAAAGGATGCGATTACGAAAGTATCTCTGATACACTTATTGATCGCCTCAAGACAGACAAAAGGCAGCTTAATACCGACACTCACGAGCCACCCAACCGGCTCTGCTAGTTCTCGAAAGTCAAAAACAAAATGAAACGTTACACAGGCTTCTAACGATAAGATTATAATACTTAAGCAGACATTAAGCAGCTTACAATGACGAATTATCACAAAAATGACTAAGTAACGATATGTAGTACGAATCGCAAAGATTATTCGGAGAAATCCACAAGAGAACCTCACTCACGAAACCGAAGAGGCACTGAGCAAAAGCGGCCGTGGAAGGAAATCAATCCAACGGACGGGCGCTCGTGACGAAGAAATTCTGTCGATAGCAGGTGCCCGCCCATTTTGAGCGGGTGCAAAACCGCAATTGGGGGCGCAGAAAAGCTCTCACATGACGGATTCCACTTATCCAAAACTGTGAAACTGAAACCTGCTATCACCTCAGCCCTCAGGACTTCCAAACAACGGAAGACTGATGCTTAAATACCCATCTTGATAGAAATAGTTCTTCCTGATCACAGAAATGAACAACACCAAGATATACCCGACCTACCCACCAGCACGCACCTCTTGGCTAATTGATAGCAAGTGACAACTCCTCACGACACGTTCGTGGAAACACATTATTGGTGTGCATTCACAGACAACTCAAGGTTACCGTACTCGGACGGCTAATATTAATCGGGGGACGGAACATTCACCCAGGACTGGATGGGAGCGGCAAACCGCGCGGCGAAATTCGTGGTGATTAAAACG
>UZAF01016858.1:0-17063 GCA_900617895.1 Haemonchus placei
CACGGCAGTACAGGCCACTTCACTGAGAACACAAGGCAGGCGTTAACGGCAAACCGCCCGTTCCTTTCTTCGAAACAAATGATATTACTTGGAACACGAAACCTGATAGAGGACTGACAGGGCATGCAAGTGGTACTCAGCATGTGTCGATGCTCATGCCTGTAATCAGAAGTGTCGATCTGTTGCTGGTTATCTTGAAAATAATGACCCACTGAGGGTAGATCTGGACCGGACTAAATATTTCCGCTCACGCCACGCCCCTTGTGGACGTAATCTAGTCCTGTTACCTATCATCACTGTTCCTATCTTGCCTCCTATACTCTAAATATGAATTCTCCAGACCCTCGGGAACCGGGGTTAAGAATTTACGCCCAAATACTTACTTTGCACAAGCCCCGCCATTCATGGGCGCGGGCTGGTCCTGTTACACACCACAGGTGTTCCATCCTGCCTCCTATATTCCTACTAAATTTGAACTCTCTAGGTCCACGGAAACAGGAGTTATGGATTTCCGGTCAAACACACACATACCACAGACCAAGCAATAGGCACACTTAGGCGCGTTATATAGTAGGATTATGAGCTGATAAAACATCTTAATAATCTAACCTGTCATCCAATAGAGTATAGATGAGTAAATAAACGGCAACAAAATGTACTGCGGCACCTGAAACCTTACTGAAGGCTTTATTCGATTAGGATGAATTTTGTAGCATGACTTACATACCTCGGCTAAAGACTTAGAAATGAAGTAAGCTTCAGCTGAATAGATTCGTGCCTTGCATTCTCTCATGAATAACGGCAACTCACTCGTTATAACCTCAAAAAGGAAACTTTCTGGAAGGTTCCATGAGTTCTACCGTTATTTTTGCTAATGAAAACATACGTTTATTGAAGGGAAGAAGAATAGAAATGACATATCACGAACACAGTTGTACATAACTCCTTCAAGATTCTGTATCGATGGTCCGTAGACTTCAGTACGAAAATTAACGATACCAATAGCGACAGAAGTGATCTACAAGAAGTTTTCGTATAATTTTTTTCGCTCTGCCTACGAAATAGCTTTCGAGACCTTATGCTGATACTCTCGTTTGACTTGTGATATTTTCGCAATAATATGTTTATTTTCTAACAACAAAGGTATACAGTATTGTAGTTCTAGAGTCAAAGTCGAAGCTAGCATAAGCTAAATCTTGCCATTAGGTGACCCTGCGGTTAGACCCCTCCATTGCATGAAACGGAGGGTTCAAGATACTGTACAGGAGCAAAAGAAGTGCATGGTCCACTAATGGAGTTTGCTATTCTCCCTGAAAAAAAGTGCACAATGAAATTCATACAATCCTTACCACCACTTGAAGAAACCGAACTTGTAGCAGCACTGGATCTCGAATTGTTGTCAGAAATGCTCGACGGAATAGTACGTTCATTTGGACCCACATAGAAACGGCATACCTGAAACCAAGGATGATTCACTTATATAAGACATCTGTAAGCTGTACTACTGTTGTCACCCTTCCCTTATATTTTCTACCATGGGAAAGATGGGTAGCGCCAACAAACTGGAGGTGCTAGCAGGTGATGTTCCAGATCAATCTCCCTGGATCAGCCACCGTCTTCCGTACCTCGGGGCTCAGCTGACTGAAACTGGACTTCCACCCAGTCGAATCCTATCTAGCCAGTCTGGCCAAAATTACTGTTGATTGATTGCGGAGGAAGAAGGAGGTGAGGCAGACGATTAGCAAAACTCTGCATTTAACCTTTTTGTGTCGCTGTACCTATACCATATCTGAAACCAGCCAGTGACGTCATCATCAAAGATGTTGGAGGATTAGTTGACTGGGACGGCTTTGGATACCGGCTAATCACTTCCCGATCCCCCGGTCGAGGTTTAGCACTTTAAAAATTGGAATTGTTGCTACAGAAATCTCGTAAGAACCTACATCCCATGCTTTTCGTTCTCGTCTTCATCTTCGTCTTCTGGCTTGATAGATGTCTTTCGTATCAGTTCCTTCAATTCTTCGGCTGCATCACTCTCATCGAACTTATCGATTATGTACTGGAAGGTATTGCTCAGCTGATTTTACCACCGAAAGAATTGTAGGAGCCTTATCTCGAAAATGTTTCCTACATTAACACGCTTGACATCATCAACAATGGTATCGTTGTTGACAGCGAGTTTGGCAATGACGTGATCGGCTGGATTATGCGACTCTGGCACTCGCAACGATGGATGACCGAGTCTGAATGATTCTTCATGAAAACCTCTCGCTAAACCGTAATCTGGAGCTGGTGCAGCTACAAAAAAGTATTCCTAATTGGTTAGCTGGGAAAAGTTACAAACCCATTAAAAAATGTGATCAAATCCTTGACATTGCCACAATACGCGACCTTTCCCAGAGCCATAAAGCATACCCTTAATTAGAAATAGGTTAAGAATTTGTTAGAGTACGGAATGGCTAGAAGTATTGGTGTAATACCTGCTGAACATGTTGAAAATGGTGCTGCCAGGTTGATGAATAACTGTAACCACTGTTTTACCTTTTTCAGCCATCAATTGAAGGGCTTGCACCACCTGAAAACGGCGGGCGAGGAGTGTGTTACTCTAGTGTAAAGGTTGGGTCTGTGCTGAGATTGCAGTCTGGGAACCTATTAGCTCTATGGGTTTGGATTTTGGGAAGACGAAAATCGAAATTTTCCCCGTACTACATAGGTGCTTCATCACTGTCCTACATAACTTCTCTCCCCAGGCCTAACCCTTCCCTTTGCATTCCTAGCTTGATCTCCAAAACAATTCCTTCATTCTGAGACAGCGTTTAAATGGAAGAAGAGGGCAGAAGTGTGGGAATGCTGTGCTCTTCAATCATGCTAGGGAAAACTGGGCCGATCAGGAAGGAGGAGAAGTTGACTATGCTGATTTTTCTTCATGATGGATTGATCTGAGATGATCTTTCTTCCTCTCCCCCCCCCCNCCCCTCCCCTCTCAGTTGAGGCGAGGGCGAAGTTCAATGCAAGATGAGACACTTTTATTTCACACTCAACCCTGATATCATGGCTATAACCACCATACCCTTCTCACAATCTCACAACCATACCAATCCGTGTGCCTCCCTTTTCGCCCGCCAATCATACTTTGAAGCATATGTACTTATTGGAGGGCGCAAAACAAAAGAGAAGACTTCCCATGACGTACTCCATTCTGTTCCTCCGGCTAGTTTAGATATCATATGTAAAGGCAAAAAGTGGAATAAAATTGGAGCAATACTGGGAGATTTTTACTTAAGCACTTACCTGATGAGCCATGAATCCGTCCAAGCCTGTAGTTGGTTCGTCACAAAACAATATGGGAGGGTCAGTTAATATCTGAAATGAATAGTATTCCATAGGCCTTAGTTTGTGGCTTCAGTAAAGTCCGCCTGCTAAACTAGATACCACTTGGGCTTCCGGAAATATGGGAGTAAGTATCGTCTCAAGTTGTTGTTTGCATTATGGAATCCTTCTTAGAATGTCTCTCTTTCTCTCTTCTCTCTTTAATAGAAGTGAAAACTCTTCCAGAATTGCCTTATTGAGAACCTCGTAAGGAATAGGAAATGGAAAGTTCCAGACGTTTTTAGGACGAGGAGGCTAACCAGACCGATAAAGTCATTTATACTGGTTTTAAAAACACAGTACCTCTGCGAGAGTTCCAATCTCCGCAAAAAAAATTTTCTAACATAAGAGCTCTGAAGGAGAGGGTCATAAGGTTCAAAAAACACGGCATACCTCACTACCAAATGCTAGACGCTTCTTTTCACCAACAGATATACCTTTACTTCGATTAGGTATGCCAATGAGCGTATCCTGACATTCAGTCAAGTTCATATCTTTAATAACTTCTTCGACTTTTTCCATCTTCTGAGCATATGTATACCGGCTTCCCATTCGCAGCAAAGCCTAAAATTTGATTTGTCAGGAAGAAGGACATTAGAGAATCTTACTTTGTAATAAAAAGTTTCAATTTTTAATTGTTTTTGCATAATATTTATTAATTAGCATATTTTATTATAAAGCTTTATCATAAATTACTCACAGAGTACGTCAACTGTTCTTTTACGGTCAATGTTCCACAGAATAGGTCTATCTGTTGGACGTATGCCGACATCCGTCGCATATCGAGTTTTGTCATTGCTTTGCCATTTACAAGTACTGCTCCATTACTCTAAGAATGAATTAAAAGTTCAAGTGTGTCGTTTCTATCGTTTTTCTCTGAGTTTAGCAGAAGAAGCTGCTAAACGCTTGGCGGTAATCAAAGGATGTACATATGGGTCAAACTCAACGGCGGGAGGAACTTTCGGGGGAATGTCTTCGCCGACCAACTATATAGGAAGAACCCTCGCTACAGTACATTTGAGTATATTTGTTGTTGTAATTTAGCCGCAATATAATTATGCTGACATATTACTGCCTATTGTTGCATATCCACACTGAATTTTGGAATTAGCATAGTATCGGCTCACCTCGATTTCCTTAGAGCTCTGAAATGCCAAAATATTCATCAAAGTCGTTTTGCCTGCTCCACTTCCACCCATTATCGCAAGAACTTCACGTGGAAGTGCTACGCCGGATACTATAATTTAGGGATCATAATTATTATGTTGATGCATAATTATTGCGAATTTTTTCGCGGCTCCTTTTCTCCCGACAAAATTAAACTTTTAATTTCGGTATTTTTGTAGAAATAATCTCCTCGCTTTCCTTAGCGGAAATATGTCTAGAACGTCATCTTCATATACGCCACATTATGCTCTATTACTTCGAGAAATGTTGGAAGGCGCCACTTTCATAACGTGATCACAACGAACTTCCCGCCGATGGAACAGTCAGCCAAAGCCGGATAAAGAATGGAATTTGCTTCTTCGGTGCCCTATTCATCAGCAGAAACTCCTATGGATTATTACGTCAGTCGTTGAAAAAATGGCCAACTTTCGATGAAAGGGATTACTTGATGGTCGACGTCATGGCGTGGATCTCCTCCAGGAATCGGAACATGTTCGCCTATGAAATCCGACCGCCTAGCAAATGGGAAGCAGTGCTGGACGTAGATGGTGAATATGTTTGGAACAATTATTTGTGCATGTCTTTGCTAAATTTNTTTCTATCGTTTCTTCAAGTAAAATTTGCTGAAGAATCCGCAATAATTATGCATCAACCTATATTATCAAACTGGTGTGACGAATGGTTCACTCACCCCCTCGAAGCACGGTCTTCCTTCTGGCTTTCGAACTTTTCCCAATCATCGGCACGGTAGCTTCGATATCGATCCATGTTAAAGTTTTCTCCTCCGCTGCCTCTGAAACTTTGGTGTGGTGATTCATCAATCTATCAGAATAAACAACAAGTAGGTGAAAAACTGTGATAGTATATGGTAAGACGTGATAGCGAGTGATAGTGAGTGATAGCAACTCTGCTGAGTGGGTTAATGCATAATGCGCGGTCACACTTGACAGTTATGAGGAGTGGGAGGATTCGAGTTAGGCTGTCTTCGCCTTTTACTGTAGTAGTAATTAGTGGTGACAAGGGACCACGAATACCTCATTTTGATAGGACAAATCGGACCCAGCTAGCACCCAGAGGCTGCGATCGGTCGATTGGTCCTGTCTGAATATTGACCCATTCAGGCATGCTCCCTATCTGCTGTACTGCGTGTTCAACTTTACTATCAAGTAATTCACTGCCGAAGATTCACAGACTATCAAATTTATCGTGAGATTGCAGACTGCATAACTTCCTTTACCGATATGGCCCATATTACCTCACCTTTCGATAACAGTGGTTCAAATTCCGTATCTTCAACGGTTATGTTGCTTGTACTCTTCGTTTTGGTGTCCTGTGAACGAGAAAATTCCTCCTGTCATGTATATTTTAAAGAATTTCCTGATTTTTATAGTTAAGCAAACGCATTGTAAGCAGTTTATGTATGACCAGTTTTTGCTTCCACGGACCGACCTGCGAAGGAACTCTCTCTTCTCTCGAAGCCTGAAAAAAGTGAAATCAAATTAGGAAACCAGACCCAAAGGCACATTCCGCAACTACTGGCTGGAGGACTAGATATTTGTCTCGTTGTCTGCGCCCTAT
This sequence comes from Haemonchus placei, assembly GCA_900617895.1. Taxonomy (NCBI): domain Eukaryota; kingdom Metazoa; phylum Nematoda; class Chromadorea; order Rhabditida; family Trichostrongylidae; genus Haemonchus; species Haemonchus placei. The sequence goes on from UZAF01016858.1 coordinate 6,115, forward strand.
TACACAAATGCTGCTCTCGCTCAAAGACGCAGGTCAGGCTTCTGGATCTGAATACGATGTTCTAGATAACTTTTGGTAGTGACTATTTGCCAATTGAACGACCCTCCTGGTTTGTCTACGTACGCAGGTGTACCGCGGAATGTGCCCTAAAGGAAGTGTAACGACCTCACCTTCGATCCGGTATCTTCACTGCTCATCTTCCCGGAATCTACCGCAACAGTCTCGAATAGCCAGAGATGATGAATGAGTCATACTCAATCCTGAGTATAACGTCCCTCCTACGATCGCTACTGATAGGGACCTTCCGGTCCTGTTTACTCGGCCTTGGATAGATCAATTGCATTGAACTTATTTATCAAGGCCTACGCAAGAAGTGGTCGGCCAGCTGAACTGCCGGTTCCATTTTGGACTTTGAACACATAAACTGCCTGCTTGGGACGGCAAATTGCCTAGGACGTCGTTACAATAGGGTAGGCAGAATCACAGCCTTATTTTTCTTATTGATCGCCCTTGATTTATCAAAAGTGATTATGACAATTGATCTTTCACCATTTAAACGAATACATGTAAAATTAAAACATAATTTCGATTGGCTGATCATATAGTTCAAATAAAAAGTGAATAGTACAATAATCAAACCTGTACAATTTCTATGAATAACTTACTGTAGGAGGTACAATCGAACAAAGTAATTCGGAAGCATGTTATGGGACCCATACATCGATATTTCCAGACGGTAATCGTCTATATGATGGATATTCTCGTCGTTTTGTTGCTTTCGGCTGTTGCTCGAACTCGTTGATCAATCGATTGGAAAAAATCCGAGTTTTAGGCGTGGTTGTGACGAACGGACGAGCTTTCGTGTACGTTTTATCAATAGTAATCATTCCGGATTTTATCGCACGATCAACATATTCTTCAACGAGGCGCTTCAAATCGCTGTCATTCACACCGTGTTCCATGGCTATCCATACGGAGTTCTGGAAGAGTAAGTGATCACTTGGGATAGTTCCCGCCTAGGTAGAACGGCCCACGTCCAAACCGGAATCAGACGCAGAAAGCATTGTGGTAACACATGACTATTACGCGTGCGGCTGCGAAGCGGTCGGTACATCAGACTGACCTAATCAGTAGTGATGTTTTAACGTTGGTTATTCCAAATTCAGGTAGAATAAAAGAGATGGAGTCACTGTGAAAAGCGACAGAAACAGAAGCGCTTAATTCTATTGGTATATCCTGTATTGAAAGTAGCTAGCAGCTGACAGCCTGTCACTGAGTGTAGCTGCTCTGCTCTCGGTAGTTATTACCGATCCTTCTCCCAAGGTAGAAAAAGCTCCCATTTGGAAAAGAGATTGGAAAAGTCTTCTAGAACTTGGAGCATCAATCTCATGAACAGGTGTCCGAGCGCGACTTCGGCTACGAGCCTGGGCCCCAGCTTATGATCTTACCCAGGCATAAGCCTAGGTGACTGTTTTCCTACCTGATAGCGCCAGATGCGGTTTACGAGGGAGCTTCGAATTCATCCTATGGGGAAATCTCAGGAACCATTTTTACCGTGAACTATGTCTTTGAAGGACGGCTTGCACTGTTCAAAAGAAATCCCACACCCGACCGTGATTGCTGTAGCCACAGTCATCATTCGCAATTCACCATTCCACCTCATTTTGAAATTTACCTTCACGAAAGGGGCTCAGCCTTCGCTGAATTAGTGTTTTTATTTATGCTTTAAAACTTACCAGTAATTGTTTATATACTGCTGATGGAAGTAATTGCGAATAGATGGAACATTCCCTTCGTCTTGTTTGATATACCCGGAGCTCGGGGAGGATACTGAAAAGAAACAAGTATTGTTGTGAAGCTAAAAGAAGTCTCTGAGAACAACCTTAGCCATTGTTTTGGTGTGATAACGCTGTGTACGTAGGTGTTCACAATGGCCAGAACCTGTAACTGCTGTATTAGGGCGGAAAATCGATATCCATCAAAGTCATTAAAGCCACCTGCTCAGCGTTCTTGCCATCGAACTGCGTATGGATGAGTTTACGTAATTCAACTTTCTGTTTCGCATTTAAATATCTTTCGAGAACAGACTTCGGTCCGATGCACCCTCCGATGATGAATGATGTCGTTGAGGAGCACAGTGCGCTCACCACTATTATCCATTTTATCATCTGGATTCATAAAGTAAGCGATCAGTCGGTACTAATGGTAGGTACTAATGGTAGCTAGTACGTGCTAAATTATCGTGAGATCATCATAGAGCTTCATCTGAGATAAACAACCTCCTGCATCAGAAATACAGCTGAGATAGAGGCTTTTAAGATGAAAATGAGCTGAGCGTGATTCTCGAATTGGGTCTTACCTATATCAATAAAACTCGGATTGGATCTTGCCTACATCGATGAACCCTTCATTCTCTTTGTATGACAACAATTAGGCAAAGAATTAGTGAGGGTGGAAATCAACCACCCTCAGACGTGATTGTAAGTCTGGAGGGAAAACTAGGAGGTCATTCATTTACTTATGTAGGATTACAACGAACGATCCGTCCTTATGTTGATAATAAGCCGAACGACAGCTCCATAGTCATATATAGTACTAATAAGTATTACTGCCACTGAAGTCACAAAAAAATGAAAAGAAAAAGGAAAAATAACAAATCGTCTACGTTTCTTTGAGCATCGTAGAGTAACAATCACTTTCAGAGGATAGGAGTACTGCCTTCAGAATCCGCTTGCCCCACCCACTCATCTCAATGTGTAGGCCATGTACAATAGCATCCCATTGCATTCGCAAGTGGAAGGTCAATGCATGGCGCGATCCAACAAAATTCCACCAACATCTTAAGAACTTTTTCTCAGCACCAACTTCCCATTTTTGCGTTCCACTTCCACAAATACTAATTGGATCATTTTACTTAGAACAGAAAGGACGAATTAGACAGCACAACTGAAGGTTTACTGTGAAGAGTCTCTAGTTGGGATTAGAGTCACAAATAATAGTAGGGTCAAGTGGACAGTAGAAGAAGCAAATGAGGGGAAAGTTCCGAATGTGGACGATAGCCGTTCGACGATGTGCTAAACGTAGACGACTTTGTGTCAATAAAATCGTAGAGACCACCTCTCTAACCAAAGCACTTGAAATTGTAGCACCTCGCACAAGGACAACATAGCACCATATAGCCGAAGCAAAAGGTGAGAAAGAAAGGACTCTGTACGCATTAACGAACGGCAAAAAGGTGTAAATTAAAAAGAACTCACATTTTACAGTGACTGTTGACCCATACTGGTCAAAGTAAGGCATTGTAAAATTCACATAGTCCGGTCAGATCAGATAGGTACTACTGTTATTCGAGAACTATTCCCCAAAAGAGGCCGATCCTTGTGAAGTTGATGATCTAAGCTCCGCCTCATCACCAAAATCCCGCCCTCTGACGAGTTACCTGCACCACATTCTGCAATTTTGTTCGTGTTCTCACAAACTTTCCTGGAACGCACCTCAAAATAGATTTTAAGATAGGTAAGGATTTCTTATACCTGTACACAAAACAAAAAATCAACACCGAGTTATAACAAACATTTATTTCCACTAAACATTATAACAAAAAGAGTCAAAGCTGGCTACTCCCACAGTACCACAAACTTCCATCGAAGGAATTCCAAGTAGGAGTACGGCCTCAGCCTTCCACTACGCAAAAAATCGACAAAATTGATTGAACGAGAACAAGCAAACGGACAAAAAGCTATTGCGAATGTATAAAATATTTCTTGAAATCCTTCACATCTCTAGGAATCCACAACGCAAAGCTCTCCAACGGGTCCAAAGTAGTATTCTGAATTCACCTCAGCCAAGGTAGCAGCTTGGCGCTCTTCCTCAAACGCACGTGGTCCACCAGTATTCAGCCCGATTTTACGTTCACGGAATGAACTCGGCTCTCTGTAAAAGTCATTCCAATATTTCTGGATTTAGTTCAACTTCGAAACCAGAGGTACCTTGTGGCGAGTCTATTTACGAGCTTCGGTTCTAGTCCCCAACCACTACAAAGGCGATCAACTAAGAGATTTCTGGTCGATGTATGGAGCTTCTTGAAATCGTCCCTTTTTCGTAGTTCTTCTGCGAAATTGTTGCAGCTGAAAATAATTATTTTTGAAAAACAATACATCAACTTAATAGAAGGTGAGGATCAGCCGAATTTTTTCATTGCACAAAGGAAATATATAGACGTTATGAAAAAATTAATTCTGAAAGTTGAAGGGTGAAGGCGTTAAGAGAAGTGAGGTACACTCTCTATTCGCATTGCCCAGTGGTCGACTCTTGGATCTATACTCGCCCATACTAACCAACTCTCCTATTTTTCCAAGCTGGCCTGTTTAGTATTAGCTTTGTCTGAGAGTACTGAAGCACTGATATGTCGCCATCACAAAACTGAACAGAAATCGACGAGGTTTGAGCTGAGTCTAACTAGCTGTTCATCAATATATGACTAGAATCCGCGACGCTGAATCAGTGTGGGGAAAATTCACAAGATTTTTGGACATAGCCGGTTTTGCTTGGACGTCTAAATGCCAGTAAAAAGAAGTATGTTACAAAAAATATCGAAGAACCCTTGAGTTTTTGGTCTTACCTGCCTTCGGCCCTCTGAACCGACGTAGCCAACATGTTTTCAAGTTTGAAGCGTTCTGCGAAAATGATCTGATCACGATATTCTTCCCAAGTCTTGGGAGGTTGTTGAAGAAGATTCTGAAATGCAAGCAGGACTCTGAGAAACTCGAAAAAGGCTGTTCAAGTGGAAGACCAGCCAGAAGATCTCAATGGAGATTTACCTTCCGTTCAAACTGACTATACCTGTTCCAGCTGATTTTTCATGTGAATCCAGTCATGGTCATGGCAGAACACTATCGCAGCTTTAAGGAATTTCACTGGCACTGCCGGTCCAAGAGGGTACATTGAGTTCAGAATCGATACCACCACCTGAATGAAGATGAACGATACAAAAAGACAGAACAACAAGGAAATCTCACAGAGCAATTTGTCAGGGGACAAAAATTGGCGGTCATGATGGTATCCCTAACCCTCAATTAGGCTTCAGATGCTTTACGAGTTTTGAAGGGAGCAGAGACTTATCGTCGACTTACTGAAGGCCAGAGGAAATAGTCAATAGCTGGCTCTACGAGTCCATTGGAGGGGACGTGGCCCCTATTGAGTTCTACTTCGTCTCATTACTATTCCCCTATTTGTGTATTTATTGTCGAGGCCAGCCAACCGTAACCAAGAGTCCCATTTCTCCTATTCCTAGCTTTATGTTTTACTGTTTTGTATAATTTTGAGACTGTTCAACGGATACTTGAATAAACCTACCTCTCCAGGGAGGATATCACCTCTTTCACATTCCTTTCCCATTTCATGCGAGAAAAGTGCTAGCAGAAGCCCTAATCGATAAGAAATCACATAAGAAACCTAACAGTTTATGACTGTCGTTTTCCATTTTTGTACAAAATAAAAACCTCTTCGAAGATGACTTGAGAAACACTATGGTGTTTGAATGTCTAGCCCCACGATGCTCAATGATTTTAATCGATGGCCACAGCAACACATTCGCTTTGCAACTGTAACCGAGCTTGGAACAGCTTAGGCGAAGGGATTGGACAGTTTGGCGGAATTCGAGGAGCTAGACTGCTTTAACTCGGCAAGTAGGTGATAAGTAATATTAGGAATGAATGTTTATTTTACAAGTCCATCTTATGAGAAACCTGGATGCTCAACTACCGTATTGCTTACCGTCTGAGTTCACTGCGAATCTGCTCGTCCCATGTGCTTCGAGTATTCCACGATTAACGTAGAATGGTGTTCTTCGAAACAAGAACCCTTTATTTGAAGGATTCTGAGCTGCCTAAAAGTGTGCCTCTATTGAAGCGTTCCTCAGATGCTTCAAAGAATTACAACTTCCCACAACCTTCCCACCTGTTCTGAGAAGAAATCTGGGAAGGTGAACGGTTTTTCGATGAATTGTTTACCGTACTCATTCTGACGACCCTGAAGATATGGCAATGAGTTTCGGTGCTCTTGTGGCTTCTCATCTAAGAGAATGCTGTAACTTACTGCAAAAATGGCTGGGCATACAAGTTTTCGATAAACTTCAGCTCCAAAGAAGTTTTCGGGCTCGAAGCCAAGTTTGATAAGGTGATTCCACACGCCGTCTTGAGCAGCTCTATGTAAAAGTCGGAGTAATTCCTTACTCGTTAGTAAAGAAGGAAATGAGCCCTTTCGGCATTTTTGGCAAGAATTTGAGCACTTCCCATGTTATATCCATTGAGTCCTACTTATGTTTTGCTTCTAACAATATTTCTCCACAGAGGGCTCTCAAAAAACCTGCTCAGAAGATAGTCTGTTCGCGTCCCACTAACTAGGTCAACTTGGTCGTGAAAACAGGGTCTACACGGGTTTTCATATGAGGAATGTTCAGTGATTCACTTCTCAGAAAAATCAAAAAGAACTTGCCTGTACACGAGTTCCTCAACGGCTGGTCCGAGTTCCAGATCGAGAGCAGCCCTCAGTTTCTGCTCAAGAGACATCTGAAGTGGAAACGTTCAGGACCAAATCTCAACCGAATGGAACCCGAGACTACGAAGAGTTTACTAGCGAAAAGGAGAGCTTCAAAGAAGTTACAGCGTAGTGACATAGGTTTGAAGAGAAGCTGCAGTGATACTTCCCTTCTACGGTAGAGAAGATTCGAGACTGATTAGCGACACGACAGAAAAAATGGAGAGGGAGGATTATAGCAACGTATTTATGGGGCACTCAACGATGACTCAACAACATGATCGATGTACAAATCCGATAAGGATGGTAAATGAGGGAGGGAGGGAGGGAGAAGAAGAAGAAGAAGATGACGATAGAGGAGAAGAAGAATCGATGTACGAATGCTATGAATGCTGCTGAGCCTATGAAGGGCTAGGCGGGAAGGGAAGTGGCAGATACCTCCATCGACTCTTATGATCACCAATATGCGTAATTCACCGATGATCATCTCAATGCTTTTACCGGACCACATGAGTTCTGCACTGAGGAGTTCTACCCTGACGGTATACAGCCTCCCGGATTTTAGCAGAATGTAACTATTCTGTTTTCGTTAGCCCTACTGAGGGCCTTCACCCTCAGGCTCTGCCACACAGTAATACGGTATTTCGAAGTCATTTGGGTCACTTCAATGAACTTCTTAATTGCTTTTCTCCTACAAAAACAGTTGTGATCCTAATTTTTTCCAACTAAAACCTAGGTACCGGCAAATTCCCAATAGCATGACCAGTTTTCAACTGAGAATTCCCTAAACATATAAGAACTCACAGATCTGGTATTGAAATTAACCAGATGCTTCGAGAGTTGGTATATCAGAGGAGTAGCTTCATAGGAGACAGCAGCTTTGGCAAAGTCGCGAAGATTACGGTAGAGAGGTCGAAGTGTTGGATATATCTACAATGATTCGATAGAATTAAATAATCTTGTCTGGCTGTAAAGCTGAGATGGAGTGAATGTAAAAGAGCCTCACTCACATGATAGAGCATTTCAATGAAGGCTTTCTTTGAGAAATTCTCGACCGATGTCACTTCGGAGCCCTCCGTACACTTTTCTGAAATTCGACGAATCTTTCATTTATCGTAACTAGCAAGATATAATGATCACAACAGCGATTATCTATAACTGAGAGCCTTTGATGGATACGTCATGCTTTCGCGGTACTCTAAAAATTAAAGCCTCTTGAAATCTGCATTTGGTTTTCATGGCTCATTGAGAGGATTAGTGCGACAGAATTTCGGAAATACGCCTTTTTGTGCAACTCAGGAACCGCTTCCACGAGGTTCAAAGGGTTGTGTCAGTAAGAATCCAACTAACCGTTCATGTGCATCGCTCATTGCTGTTCTTATCTCTACCCAATTTCCATCACACTTGGAAAATGATGGGCTTGTTGAGAAAAAATCAAGTTGTTGCTGGAGCTGAGCAGGCGTCTCTAATTTTCTTACTGATGATTTCTTCGATCTGTCTAGACTATGGAACAACCCGACAGAGAACAAGCGCCCTTGGTTCAGTTCAGGGTTAATCACATTATGGTCAGTTGCGAGTAACCCGGGCTTCCCATTTCATCACAACGCTCTATTCCACAATGGGTACTCTAGCGCAAACGCCATTTTTTCTACTTTCTTGCCTGTGGTCCTTCTAGATCAATACGAGGATAGAAAAAATACTCTAAGTAGTGCAAGCTCAGACTTGTGGATAGGTAAAAGAAAAGATGGTCGGATTGACTTTGAGGAATGACGTACTAATGTAGGTTGAATACAAGGCGACAAGCTCTCGGTGGACTTTTATTGTCGAGCCATCGCTGAACAGCACTATCAGGTCCCCTTCTCGGAAAGTCGGTAGACGTTCGATCAGCTGAAATAACGTTTTCTTACCATCACAAAAAGATAAAGATATATGAATGTTTTTTGGCAAGACGCCAACTCCCATTTCAGATAACCCAACAGGAAAGGTGATCCAACCTTAGAGATTTTGTGTTTTCTGGCTTCCATTGCTCAGTTAATGTGTCTATTGCTCGAATAGCGATTTGACACTTCATATTATTACCCTCAACCACTTATTAATACTACTAGTTACTGGAGACTGTTAACTCTACAGTTACTCTCGTGCCGAAGTCACGATCTCAACTAGTGCCTGCAAAATGAACGTTGCTACTCCGGTTTCTCTCCGAAAGACTCATTTAGACTGTTTACGTCGAGACGCTTCTGAGGGTTACCTTATTCAGAATACGGAGTTCAAATTTGACGATCGAAATTGCGTCGCTCATCAACTCCACAGAGACTGGATCACACCTTGGATAGAACTCGAACACATCCTGTAAGTCCACATAGTCTGTTGATTAAGAGCTGAGGCTGATAACTTGTAAGGCCAGACAGATAGCAATCTCACGGTGACAATGGAGAGGGTGGTCATAGGAATGTATTTTAGAAAGTCCTGCCTACTCCATATAGGTGAGATTTCCTATCCAACAAAGAAGCCTCTTATGGAGGACTCGTCACAGAGACCCTTCCACATGCTCAGCGTCTCCATTTTCCAGTTGGAAAGGATAAAACTCCTAGCGGCTATAGAAAAAAGCTCAGAATCAAACTGCACTCACCTTGTCCACTACTCTCAGAGCAGTTGAGCCTGCAGTACCCGTTTTGATTCGCATTTGTGTATTCAGACGCCATTCATAGTCGGGCGATGTCACACAGGAGAAGTATACGGTACGTACCCCACTCTATGGTATGAAACGGTCAACAGTAAGAAAAGAAAGTAAACAACTAAATGGGCTGAAGAACAAGGTCGTAGATATCAACTACTTATCACATCATTTACTTATGGCTACGTTTTGGAGCGGTGTGTAGACGCTTGGCCCATAGAAAGTCAGCGGAGGAGTACCCTCACCCAATCTCGTCGCTGACGTAAGCCCGTATTTAACTTGACGGTTCCTCCTATCCTTGCCCCTCTTGACAGAGCTCATTAATCTTCACCATCATTTTGCAATGTAGCCACACACGACCACACGACTCCTATTCCTGAGTAATTAGTTGCCCTGTTTCGGTCACATTTGTCGGTTGTGCTGGTTAGTTGTCTCAAAGGATGGTCATAGCAACCATGGCTTGAGATGGCAGATGACCGAGTAAAACTGTTCGATATCTTACTCCACTGATCAACCTAATTCACAGTCCACAGCGCCTCAAAATCGGAAGAAGGTCGTCATCGTATCGACCGATATCACAATGCTGAAGTGTATCCTGACAGCTTGTAGTGATACCCCTGTTTTGAGTTCCCCCTCGCTACATTATCCCTTTTCGACCCATGTAGATGCTCTGCTATAGAAAGGAATTAGTAATCATTACTCATTCAATTGCTCACAAATCGATTCTAATCGCTATCGATCGGTTCAAACTATCGAGATGAAGTATACCCGTGTTATGATATGTGCTGTATAACCGCTATCAGTAACATCACTTACTTTCGAGCTTACACTTAACTGATACTACTTCAGCTTGCGGTGGGTTTTCCATATCACTACCTCTTCCATAATTATGGAGTTTTGTGGACGGACACCCACAGACAGGGGAGCCAGTTATCATCTCAGAGGAACCAGTTATCACTTCGCTCATAAGAGGAATGGCTCCAGAAACTTGAACTCTTCCTCAAGACGTACCTCTTCCACTAGTTTGATAGTGAACAAGAACTCTTCGAACATGAATTCGCTTCTTTTCGGGCCAACTTTGACACCATCTATGGAAACATCGTTGATTGCCATTTCAAAACGGATGAAACTACATGGCGCCTCTTCAATCTCTTCAGCAGTATCGCAATCCTGAAGTATAAATGGGGATAGAACTGCCTGAACAGTACAGCATCAAACCAACACCATACCAATATCGAAAGTCCACTCCGACTGTACGACATAGCACCGGACTGTTATCGATGAGCTGAAGATCAAGAATGAAACTTACCTGTTGATTGAAAACTACTTGAACTTAACTCTGATAACTGCTTTCGAGCTACCAGTTGTGGAATTGATATCGGAGGCCTGTATTTAGATAAGGAAAGGTTCCGGAAAGTGCAGGTTGCAATCCTAAAGGATGATACGGTCTTTGCAGAAGCCGAATTCTTTGCCAGGCCCAGGTACTAATCGTTCAGGAGCTACTGCTATGTCTGAGAGTGGGAAATCCAGGCCCTTTGTGGGCCAGCGCTTCAAGTTACCCCTTGAATGCATTTGGGGCACTTCTATGGAGGTCTAAACCTACTCGTAAGGATATTGGCATCGACTACCACTTTTTGGTTCATCAAGTATCCGGGTTTCATTCCGAAATGGTAATCCGATTGGGACCTCGGCACACTCAGTGACTTTGAAGGGTGAACCGAAAGACACCGCTCCCTCC
>UZAF01016858.1:24210-46171 GCA_900617895.1 Haemonchus placei
TTGCAATCTGTATTGCCTCGACACTCGTCTGACGTGACATCGATCGAAAACGAATCAAGACAGCAACAAGGCTTCCACGATGCCCTGACCATCGAGATTTTGGGAGTCAGAGGGATCCTTCTACCACCCATTTCCACTGTATACCTAAGGGAAGAACTCAGTAACCATTTTTATCGTGAACCGTGCCTTTAAAGAAATCAAACAGTCCAGAAGATTATATTGTACTTCATGTTCAGGATCATGACCGCAAGTTGAAATGTGTCAAAGGGTCCAGAATTCGCTGATTAGTTCGTGTCGGCAAGTCGTCTAGAATTGAGGAAACAACACTGAGAATGGGATTTGGAAGTAATTCGACTCACTCAATCAAACTATCCGGCCTTTGTCCGGTTCATTACGTTATTACAGTTGCGCGCAGCTGCGACATCTGACTTTACTTACTTACTTTTACCATAGTCACCGTATGAAAGGCCTACGTTATGGCTTCATCAAACCCTATAGGTCCTCCATCACCCTTCATGCCTCTTGCTCGTTCCAGTGACCGCTTATCCGCCGCCCCTGCTCTACGGGTATTGTAAACGAATGAATATTGCACAACACAGGGACATGATGGATTATTGCCCTAACATGATTAGAGGAATGCCGAGGACAAGCCAATATGGACACGAGAAATAGATGAATGAAATGGAAAAATGAAGTGGACGACATCAATCCGCTATTATTGAGAAGATTAGTCCGAAAATCGAAAACCAAACTCAGGAAGTAAAAAAAAGGCAGCGCAGAGTCAAAGCAACTTAAGAGGATGACGAGGCTGTTGACAAAACGGAGGGTCGACCTTATCAATCGGGATTTACGATATCTCCACTACAAGGTTTCCTTCTGAAAGTTGGATGGCATCCAGCAATACGGTAGCTACATACAACCCAGTAAAGATTACTTTGGGGTTAGTTAGGAGCAATTGCCTAGATTTTACTCGGAAATACTTTCAAGTCTTGTACATATACATGTGCCACATCGAAGAAGTGGCTAGGGTAAATAAGTGTTATAAGATAGTCTTAATGGTCAAACCAACTGTAGCACTCCAGTTTCCACAATGAGAAGCTTTTTGGAAGCAGAATCAGTTTTCTGACCCTTTTGCACCAGATCTTATAGAGCATACTGGAAAATCCGACTAACCAGATTGAGATGACGACAGTAAGACCCAGACTGGATTCTTTTCGTTTTTTGGATTTTGCCTAGGGTGCAATTATGTGTAGAACATGAAATCCAGCTCAGCTGGCATTTAAAACAAACCAGTTCAATTAGGTTACCCACCTCATAGAAATACATTTTTAAAAATTGGCGAGTCTACGCTATTTAATGGAAATTTCGGAGATCGTTCGGAAACAAAAGGCTTGGACAGCGTCTACAGATTTATTTACTCAACAGTTCCCGATTAATTTTTTGCCTTTTCTCAATTACTGTCGAAGTAGCATGAGCTATGTGGCTAACCAATGGTAGAAATTGAAACTTGGGTTCATCTCAACTCTGGAGTGCTTTCTGCACCTTCATAAAATTGAAAAAAAGATAATAAAATTTTGAAGAGTCTATGTTCAATTCGCATATTTATTCAATGAATCTTGAAGTGCCCGTGAAAATGGCAAAACGGTTTCCCTTGCAAAAGGTAGATCTTCAGAAGTGCCGTGCCTTGGTACCCTTGAGTAGAATGTTAACGCTACTTTACTTCATTGTTACTTTGAGTTCGATAGATGAAAATAAAGACTGGGTGATGTACATAATCAGTCAATGGCAAGAATAAGAATCNCATTCCGACTTACCGGACTTGGACTGCCCCTAACAGTTGGGAAAGGACCAAATGACTTGAGACAAGATTTGGCCTTGGGAACATAGGCTTTACAACGAACTGCTACCTAAGGAACTCCTCACACTGTCGAGGGGCAAGTACATCCTTGCGTTTCGTATCCTTCTCAAAACGCAGCCCAGAGAGAACTTTCTGGGAATGGGTGCCTTCAATTTCAAGGAGACTATCATGATATTTAACAATCCGAGTTATGCCCTACGAAGTCATGACGAAACAGCACACCGTGCTTTGTCGGTTTGCCGGTTTGTTTCGCACAATTTGAAAAAAAAAACGAATTGATTGAAAAAATATGCCATGAAATCCTCAGTACTTGCCGACTCTCAACCCTTTCTTTCACTCTTATAGATTTCAAGGTAACAATTCGAAAACAGAAGATGATAATCAAGTCAAATCAAAAAGACGTGCACTTGAGCATTATTCAGTTGCAGCTTTTCTGAAAAAATTAAACACGTTACCTTACGGTTTCCTTTTTTTCTAGAAATTCCTTAGAAACCAAAACCGTGCTTTTTATCACCAAAAAAAAATATAATTAATCCTTTCGTACAATGATAAAGAGCTATAATCATCGGATTTTACTGGTTGTAAAACAACCCTTCTACACCCTTTTCTATCTCATGATTGATCGGCAAAGCCCAGTGAAACCCAGAGCTCGAGGTTTACTCTAACTATTTGGAAAGCTTAGCCGAGAATTAAAAAATGGTTGGCTATATTTAATGCAAAGCTTACATTTCACACCCAGATACGGTATCTCCTACACTGACTAAGCCATACGTTCCTGACACTGACGACCAGAACTTTAACCTAAAGAGAGCAAATCTAGGTAAAAATCGAGGGTTACCGTACTCAGAAGGCAGGGGTTAAGGCTTTCGAAGGAAAGGAAGTAGATGACGGGTTTTTCCATCGAGAGCCTTAACCCTTTTTTTCGAAAGTTAACGAAAGCCCTAACTACTCCTCCCAAGACGTGTAGGACCGCTATTGTAGGTATTGACGGCATGGCATAGCGCCAGAGAGGCGTTAATTAAACAGCCATTCTGGAAAACGTTTCGCAGTCAATCCCCCGGGGACGGAAATTTCATAGTGCAACAATGGCGCGTTACGCTTTTAATTACAAGATCGCGGATTTAATTATATAGTTACCAGATGGTGGTATTACCTTCATTAGAATCAGAATTGGATATTGTCAAAAATGAAGAATAACTTTCATAACGGAGGAGCCGCCTAGCGACGTATCAATCACTGGCAGCTACCGTAATCGCCGAAGAATCATCGAGAGGGTCGTTGACGGCCGATAGCTGGCTGGCTGTTGGTGGTCGAGGCTGAGGGGGCTGTAGGGCTGTGGACGCTGGCTGGATGGCAGCAGGCTGGCCGGCTGACTGGCCGGGGACGGCCGGCAAAACGCCGGAACCCTTCCCAAATGGGCGTGACTTGACTTCCTGTAATCCGAAAAAGTAGTCAGCGGAATCGATTTCGTTTCAATTAAAAATTCCACTAGCATTGGGCCCCCGATGTGATCGACACACTGGGATGGATGCTGGCATACATTGTAATTAAATAGCATGGCTAGAGCGAGGGGATCAGTGAATGAGTGGAGCCGACATGAAGTCGTCATCGTTTTAATCGTTTAGTTTACGATCGAAAAAAGAAAATTCAGAAAAAAAGTGATGAAGATTTTGGCCATCCATCTGTGGTCACCGCATTTACAGCCAACTGTCCGTCAACATTTGGATGAAAAACTCTATGAAATGACAAGAAGCTATGAATAAGCCAATGAGGTGCATACATTTGCCCTGCATTTCCTAGGTTTACAAAGTTTACAACGCTCATTCATAATAAGCAACTAAAAAGTAATCGCTTGAGGACCAAATATCGAAAGAGCATGCCAAATCGATCTGATCTTGAAATAACCCTCAGTAAATCTTATTTACTTGTTTGTTTACATGCACATGTATGCCAAAGATCGCTGGCAGTGGCTTAGTCAGGACTGCAAAACACTAAATTCACTAGAAAGGAGAAATCAGACGCTAAAGTATGTATTTTTTTCAAGTTTCCTGAAGAAATTCTTGAGATTTCCCAGACAAGGACAAGATTGCCTATGCCTGCCTACGAGGTATAGGGGAAAGACACAACTTGAGGTCATGGGTGTCCCTTGTGCATAATACACCATCTACGACGCCTTCGAAACTCGTCCTTTTTTGGGCGTGTCATACAGGTGACACAATCTTTGAGCTCTTATAACGCCTTACCCAGTTCTCCAATCTGACAGGGCCACATATGTAATGTGTGGCAGCCACAGATTCACCTTTGGGAGATATCTAGGAACAATTTTCATCGTGAACTGTGCGTTTGAGGTTGGAAGAACCATCATTTGTAGTATGTATAGTTGGCAATGTAATCCGCTCGAGGTAGCCGGGGATCCAGAACAGCTGACGATAGGGAACCATCTCCCAAATGTGGCAAGAAATATGTTTGGTTAGTTACTAACACGTTTTCTTAGAAACGGGACTCATTCACAGCCAGCCCATATTTCAAGTATTCGTTACTTGCAGGCAATCGATCAATCGAAAAAATATCGATCAATTGATTACAATGGAACGACCGCGTCAAAATACAATGGAATGGCCGCCCCTAACGGTTATTTTTTCGCAAATACCTAGTTGTAATCACTTCTGCAATCCCAGTTAGGAGCCCAGCGCATGGCGCATCGTAGATCATGGGTGACTGTAGCGAATTCCAGTACCTTCGAGCAGGAATTTTGCCTGTAGACTTCGTTAGGCATGCTTGCCTCAGTGAAAGAGAGGAATCGATCTTCTCACCGAAATGCGCCATGCATTCAACTTCTAACCAAAATTCTACAGCCCGAGCAATGATCAGTGGATATGAGATTCACTGTCCCTACCGATATCGTGATACCGACCGCCCAACCCAGAAATATGAAGATCGACTCGGCCAAAACTTGGCCCTGATTTTCACTGGAGATACGAATACGGTAGTGGCGTCTATTGGAATCCGCGTGATGTCCTGACGTGGCAATTCAGAAGGCATTATCAACTCTTCATTGAGCGATCATGTTTTCAGGCCTCCACAATGAAATGCAGACAGATTCACTGGATGAGACTTTTTAGGCTCGTACAGTGAAATTCTTAAGGGTATGGTTTGGAAATCACGTGTTTGAGCCCCGGATCGACATCCGCCTAGGCCAAACAAGCCTTCCATCCCTCCAGGGTCGGTTGATTCGTACCGGACTCGGCTGAGAAGATAAAAGCATTGGCTTGTAAATCAGCTGACCCACCGCGAGCCATTGTATCGGCCACATACGCATTCAATACGTCACTACGATTCTGAATGGAAGACGAATGCGTGGGCGCATCCCCCCAGATGGGACTGATCAACGCCCAAGACTCTATCCTTTACCCTTGGGGTTCTGGGAATCTAGCCATTAATCGATGGTTGTCCATCAAAGCATTGACTGCCACTATCGAATCTGTATAGGAGCGCCACAACACAAAATTGATCGACACGAGGGAAACTTCGGATACAAAAAATGAATTAAATGGAATTCGCCTCGATTCCTGATTGAGTTTAGATCCTCTTTGATCGATTTAACGATAGGGTCCAATAAAGATATGATAGCATAACTCGAAGAAACCCGTATATCAGAAAATTGAAATTAAAATCTGGCCATTATCATGTGGGGTATAACAAGAAATGAAAAATCCAGAATTTCTTGACAAGCTTGCAATCAAAAATGAATATCGCTAGAGAAAAAAATCGAAAAGTGTCAGCAAAAATCGAAGAAATCACAGAATAGAAATTCTTTTTGGGCCACCATAAGACCTGGCTTCACAGGGTTCCCAGGGCTTTGCTTGAGAAGATTTCCTTGATAGTGGCAGATGTCGGTTTGATTTCAGTTATGACCTTTCTCATAATGTGACTTCTAATCGAAATTCAATGAAAAAGGGCTTTTCAAGTTTTCTCCGAATAGGAATGGGTATTCGAAAACTATTTCTGGTCCAAAAGTCACTGGTAAAGATTCGCAGCTAAAAAATTATAGTAACTTAACTAGGGTGGTCCAGTTTCGGCTAGAAAACCGTCCACTGGCCTCCGAGAACTGGTCTCGAAACTACAGCTTTTTTGAATTCTCTCTTCAAAGAGTAGCTCTGTAATTACCAAAAGTTTCCTTAAGATTTTTCCCCTCCAAAATCATTAAGTGACCTTTGGTTGTCGCTATTTTAATTGATTTAATCGAGAATTATGCTCCCGCTTAGAAGCTTTCTGCCGAAAAGCTTATTTAAAGCATCTTAACCCAAATCTTTTAATCCTTTGCAACATCAACGATTTAGGCCTCATAAAGTTTGCCTTTTAACACATATTCCAGTCCAGCCTTAAAAGGGGGTATTTTGGGGCATAGCTCTCAAATATAAAGCTAGAGGTTCTACTGACCAATTTCTGTTTGACACAGGTTTTTACACTCTGAATCCCTGCTCTAGCAATAGACAAGATCCATGAACATTCCTAGAGACGCTCCCACTTCAAACATCCTTTCCTAAAAACTCCTTTCTTCCCCGGTCTGCCTTTACCCGGTCCGTGAAGCAGACTAGTTGCCGGACCTTCTCTGGCTTCGGGAGAAACTCTTCATGTCCTACCATGCATTCTAGGAACCCTCGGTCATGACTACTCGCAGGTTGGTCCCGGAGCCGCTGGAACAGTCACGAACGAGTCGCGAGATGGAGAGATCTCGCAGGCGATGTCCACACCGGAGCTCGTGTCGAAATGGCAGGTTTCTTTCAGCTACATTCCGAAACTATCCTGAGCGTTTATACGCTATGGTCGGAGTCAATAAGGAAATCATGACAGGGAAGAGGGGCACGATCTCACCTACCACTCCCAGAAATGGACGTGTATTATCGACCTGGTGGAGGTTGCACCATTCTCATTAGAGCAGACTTGTTAGAAATTTGAACAGTTGATCAGGGAGATTAGCAATATACAATACAACAAAAGGAGAACAATATCAACAAGAAGAACAAAATGCTGATAACAAAACGCTATAACTAGCAAAGTATACATAAAATTTCCGAAAGTTTTAATGCATGCAGTTCCGTCCCACAGCATAAGGCAACACCTGGCACTTTTTGCTTATTGTAGCCACCCGCTTACGCAATTGCACACCACTGAATCTCGTCCAAATACTCATTCCAAATTATTTCTGTCATCCTTACTTCGTAAAATCTCTACTTTTACTATGTTTCAATAGTCCTGAATTTTTAGAATACCACAGATTTTCGCGCTAGCTCGTCCATCGATGATTCCCGATCAATACTTACACTTTTCTACTTTAAAAGTTACCACGAAAATGTTCGGAGCTGTGCCTATAAGTGGAGTTTAGTTGACGGAATCGCTGGAATTCAGTAGTTATTTCATTCAACCGTAGACGTCCTCTCATCTGATGAGTGATACAAGATCCTGCAAAAAATGAGCTAAGACAAATTTCAAGGGAAAAGACTGACAGGGTAGACATGAAAGCAATAACTGCTAAGTAACGGTTGTCAAATGATGATCCCGGTCTTAGCTTCTGCCGACGTTAACATGACATTCTTAGCCTGGTCTTATCTTCTGCTGACATTACAGGATATTCTCGGAAGTTTCGCATTAGCGACAGACATCTTCCTTCCGATAGAACAGTTTTTGTCCTAAAAGTCCAATCCAGCTATGCGCAACAAAGTCCTCTTTGAGCAAGGGAAGCAAACATCATAAAGACGTCTAGAGGACACAGAAGACCGTCAAATACCCTAATCTATCCTCATAAGAATGAAGTCTTCAGCGTCAAGCGGCCTCGTTCTGGGATACGCCCGGCCNGGGGTATTGAATGTGTTGTGGCCTCTACAACGATTTGGGGTGTCCAGCCGATGTACATGTCGGTGCCCTTTCAGACGAGTCTGATGTGAATAATCGACCTCGGACGGAGGGAAAGTTTGATTGGCTCGAGCAAGAGGGATCCGGGATTCGACCCCTGGACTATGCGTGTGATGGTGCACCACATGGCACTACATACATCGCTAATGTTCTGATGAGCTACGGTAGTACCAAAATAACTCACACACCCATAATTTCTTCCTTACAAGATCACGTACATAGTATAGAACAATTAGTTCAAATCGGAAATCGACAAAATACCGTATTTCTCTGGCGATGAAACATTATGTGCACAAAAACGTCACTAGACGTTTTATCAGATTTTTTCCTCGGCAGGAAGTAATTTGGCAGTTGCTTCGTAATTGCAAATTTTATTCCCAAAATAGTAAGAGGATATTTAAGGACACAGCAAAGCTTCCAATTAATGAAATCCAGGAATTGAGAGTAATAAAGAAATGATTGCAAAAATAAATAGTGAGAGTGAATAATGCTGCCTGAGTTTGGTTGCGATGTATAGGCTCCCGTTGGCTACAGCTTCAGCTATGTAACCTAACTGGTTTCGGAAAGAGAATAAGGTGCATGGTCGTCAAAGCTAGAAAGTTTACACCCTTCCGTTTTGTATGTGTAAAATAAAAATGCAATATCAATGTACTCCACTCCTACCAGTCCGAGAAGAGTTCAATACCAGGCGTATTCCAGGAAGTGACCGCTAAGCAGGATGAGAATTAAGCTTCATAATAAAGGACAAAGGATAACGTCTTAGAGCGTGAGTCATTCTTGTCCTTGGTATGAGCTCACGCATATAGTGAGATCGAGTCAACTTCAGCTATCAGTTAGATCAGCATACATTCAATATTGCATGAATATTTGACTGTCAAAAAAATATGTTCAAAAAAAAAACTCTTCACCGCGACATTGCGAGATCTCACACTTCGGCGCAAACAACTGCATTTTTCAGCACACAAAACATCGATTCGATGGGTAATCCGCCATATAGTCCTGGCGTGGCACCGAAGGCTTTTTATTATTCCCGTACGTAGAAAATATTATAAAATGAAAGTCAACATTTTTCGACACCTGAAGAAGCCGTTAATATTCATGCATGTTTTAGAGATACCTCAATTAGAGTGGCAAATGTGCTTCGACAATCGGTTCAAACGCATGCAAAAGTGTATAGATCTCAATAGGGTATATTTTGGTAAATAATAATCCCGAAATATAAAAGGCAACTTACGTATGAGGCCTATACAATGACTTGCGGTGGTCAGCCGATGTACTAGTCAACGCTTTTATCCTCCCCAGAGAAGTCTTGCACCAATTTGCCGACCCCGGGAGATGTGAGGCTTGGTTGGCCTGGGCGGATATCGATCCGGGATTGGAACCCGTGACCATGCGTGGGTTTCATTATATAATGCGTCACTTGCCACTACACCGCAGCCGTCCGAGCTTTCCGCTATCATTTACTTATGCATATGTGAAGATATGTTTGTGCTCTATCTCTGACGTCATGTACAGTGGTCAGGTGATCTCAGCCCCACTCCGGCTAGCCAATCTACATGCATAAGGGTTAAGGCCGTGAAAATGTAGTTGGGGCGACACTCTCTTCTCTGACACTAAGGCGCTAAAGAGCCAACGACTGGGGTTAGCGATGCGAGCATACTACTTTCGTTTAGATAGCGTCATCACAAGCTCTGTGGGCTATCTAAACGGAAGTAGTATGCTTGCATGCTAACGCTTACACTTTCGAAAAGAAGTGGTCAATGGTCAACTGAATGTTCAAATCTTCCCCATCCCAGTTTTTTGCACGAGGTCATTATCTTGAACACAGCGAAGCTGCTACCCTTCTGAGGCTTATTTTCAAAAAAAAANAAAAAAAAACCCATTATCCCATGGACAAAAACCTTTCCAACATCCAAGTCGGCTACCCCTTCTTATCTGTGCTCTAGCGCCAAGTGTTAGACAAGAAGAGTGAACCTCTTACAACTAAATTTTTACCTCTTAGGTATATCAAGCAGTATGCATATGCAGAGACTGCTTCCACTTAACGACATTTTCGAACTCGACCCTCGAAAGTGAGGTTGAGAATTCATCTCAGAGGTTCCTAATTGGGGTTGAGCAAGAATAGATGTGGAAAGCTTGGCGAATCTTTTCATCAGAATTAGGAAGCCAGAAGAATCTGTCAAGAATTTTCAATGAAGGCGTTCATTTTTGAAATTAATTTCATTGGATGGATGAACTAGTCGAGAGAATGAGAATGAGAACAATCAACTTCGACTTCAGAACTTCGAAATACAACAGAACATAAATAGAACGACATAATAGGATTGGAAGGACCTTGACACCTTGACAGTCGGCTCGTTTATCCATTCGAAGGCGGGAGGACATTCGAAGGAGTTGGCGACCTACCACGTTACTGCCTGAGCCTCGAGGTATCAACATCGCCATCTTCACCACGTGGCTACCCTTTCTATCATTTCAAGCGATTTACTCTGTTCACTATCAGTACCGAGAACCAGTATTAAGGAGTAATGCCACTATTCAATCAGAGCTGGAGCGTGTTCCACTCAAGTCATCCGATTTTCCTATTCAGGTATTTCGGAGCTGTATGCTACTATTATAAGCTCATCGTTGAGTAGTGAATTACAACTAAGGTATACAGACTTTGAGTAAAAAGAAGGGAATGTTGAGAACTTGTTGGACTCAGAGAAGAGAAGAAAAGCAGGAAAAATAGGACCATTATGAGAAATCAGAATGAATTCGAGTGCATTTTGTCATTTGGTGGTTTAATAGTGGCCGACGGGATGAGAATGCGTCGTTCAATTTCTCAGATAATAGCCATCCGCGTCCTATCAAAATGTTAATACCACCCTGCCTCAAAGGGATTACCATAGGTGGAAAAGGAAGGCAAGCGTTGATGGAAGGTGAAGAAAGTACAAATGAAATTAATCTGGTTTATTTACAAAAGTGGTGGACATTAGGTCTATTCAGCTTACGATATTACTCCTTATCTATCTGCAGAGTCAAAGACCGGTACAGCTCAGTGGAAGCGCCCTTACTCAATAAAAACAGAAGTACAGGTTTGATCCCACTTAAGATGACTAAGAATTCCTTATTTTAGGGTTGTAAAGAAACAGTCGTAGACTGCTGACGGGTTCGAGTCTAGTCCAAGGACAAAGTTTTGCCCCAAGACCCATAACTCGCTAAGATCCTGACACTAGATAGAAAGGAAAGCAAAAGGGAAGAAAGTGAAAATGAGAGGTAGCCAGGAAATATTCAGTGCAAAATAAAATAAAATTTAGTCAATAGGCAAAACGTAAAAAAAGAAAAAAGAAGGGTAGATAGGAGAAGGGTAATTAAGGAACCTGCAGAGATTGACCCAAAAATTGGCTGACATCCAAAAGTTTTTCATCGAGATTTTTATTCAATACCGTAACCAAACGCCTTCAAGAATTGATAGTCGAGTATGAGAATGCATCTTCAAATAACTTTTGAAGAATTGCAGAGGCTAGCTTTTAAGTCCATCTGAGCGTTTCCATTAGGGGATAAGCGAGGATTCAGCACCAGCCCTTTGATCCCTTATCAACAAATCCTTTCCAAGTGGTCTTTCAGGGCCTGTTCTTCCTTTTTAAAAATGTCGATTACTATTTCAACCAGTGCCAACCTTTTTCGACTTCATTATCGTTGCAGGAGCCCAATAAAGATTGCCGAACGACGTATTCCGTATTGACTGCATTAGCTCATGCTCATTCGGGTAGTCGCCGGCTGTGTGTGGAGGATGTTCGGTTGATGGAATTAGGCGATTAGGTCTCATTCACATGCGACACCACGCCACTCCGACCTCATCGCGTCCTTCCATCCGATTTCGATTGTTTCGAGAAGCGATTAACATTTTGGTAATTCCCTCATCTCGAACAAACATCCTCATCTACATGGCCATTCACGTTCATAAGGGGGTAGCCATTGACTGCACTGCAGATGTCATACAGTTGAGGTTGTAGTCCAGGATCCTGGGGATATGGCTTTTTACTATCCCAGAACTTATGTTATTGGGTAATCAGTCTCCCTTTACCTTTGTAATTTCAAGAAAGATCATCCTCGCATATAATGAAGGGTCAAAGCTGCCCTTACTGCTGAATATGAGAGAGCAGCGTCTGCTATGGAACAGACAACTACTTAGAAGACCATAGCAACATCCTATAAGGAAAGAAATGGAGCTTTAGGGGAGCCGAGAAGCTCCAAAGCAATGGCGAGACGTGGCCAAGAAGGACCTCGCTGAAATCAGGCTGTCAGAATATGCTGCACATAGGAAGAAATGGTAACGACTTATAAGGACAGCGGATTCTGTGACGACGCAGGATTAACACTGAAGAAAAGAACAAGAGAAACGAGCTGGAGCTGGTCGAACTTCTAAGGTATAAGCCATACTTTTGGTTTTCATATATAATCTTAGAAAAATGTGGACACTTAAGCTCTCGTAAATGATCAGTGCATTCCAAAGAAGAGGAATAGATCGAAAGGAAAAGAAAGAAAATGAGAAGGGAAAAATATGCTTTCAAAACGAAAATTTAAGAGCTGTCAGGAGTATTCACAGTCCCGACTCTCTCCACATAGACGTAAATCCTGAGTTTGATAGAGATCTTTTCTATCTATGAGGGAGAGGTTAAGATGTAGATGGTGATCAAATTCCTTGGTCAAAGTGATAATTCTAGAATTTCATAGCAAGTGGTAGACAGTTATGAGTAGCTATTAGACTCTCGTGGGTGCTCCACAAAGAAGGACAAGTAATAATTAACAAATCCAAATCGCGAAGAGAAAAAAAACTAAGAGAGTAGATTCCGAAAAAAATCACGGAGATTTTGGCCATCGGAAAAATTCCGAACAAAAAGCAGTCACATAAGGCTGCGAGTACAAAAAAGTAAAACAGGTGATCACCACATTGTGCCCACCTAGAAGGTTCCAGAGATGGTGCGAAACATTAGCTGACACTATTTAGTAGTCGTGTTAGACAGTAACAAGTAACACAATCGAAAACTACGGCTCGCTTAGGTCTCAGAGAGAGAAGGGGGGGGGGGGGGGGGGGGGGGGGGGGGGGTAGGGGTGACGGTTAGGTTGATAACTGACTTATTGATGTCGCCAATGCTACAGATCACAACGATTTATTTATTTGATCACTGATCAATTACATAAACAAGCAACCGGAAAAGGTAACTCTGACAATAATTGATGATACACATATCAATGTACAACAAGCATCTAATTGCAGCAATGCTGACTGCTGTGTAAGTTAATTTTGTACTTAGTATGTTGGCACTAATCCAATTCGGTAGAGATTTTGTGTTGTGTTCTGCGTTATGTCGTTAGAGTAAACAAACAAACAAACGAAGTGTTTTACAACCGGTCGGTGCCATTTATTTCGACTGGTAGATTGATTCTACTTCACGAAAATCCAGAAGATTTCACGCTTCCCCTGATGAGAGTCCTGTTCCTACCTGAGTTGCAGCCGCTCGTCTGGTGGATTGAGCCCGATTCCATCGGCCTCGGTTGAGGATAAGGTTCCATCGTCGAAATTCCTAAAACGAACAGTTAGTTGATTGGTTGCGAAAAGCTCCATTGACGTGAGTCCTAAACTGAACGTTCACTTAGCAATCGTTAGTCGCTCTGTTGGCCGTTCCCATGTCTTCGAGGTGTGAACCCTTTTTACGACAGGTGTTTCTGGAGATTACCCACACCGGCGTCATTTCATTTATACCCCTCCGAACAGATTACTAGAAGTCTAATCTAATACTGCTACTTCTCTAAAGATATTCCGGCTCAATGATTGTATGCGATGATTTTGAAATTGATAATAATAATTTTTATTTTATTCTGATGCATCTGCTGTCGGTGTTTGCAATAGCTTTCAATGCTTTTGCCATATACTGTATACTCTATAAATCAACAAAACAAATGGGTATTTATAAATGGTATCTACTGGCTTATCAATTATCATCTACCGTATTCGACATTACTTATATGATATTTACCCTACCAGTAATATTTTTCCCAGTACCTATGGGTTATGCAGCTTCGTGGTTTGCCAGAATGTTTTCTATCAGTGGCCATACTGCTGTTCAAATGGTTGTCACCGCTTGTTTATGTCTTGTTGCCAGTATTGTTAATCTCTTTGTTTATCGTTGCCATGTTATCATTCCAAATTATCATTTTTTGAAAGCAAGTAATAACGGTAAGAGACAGTGACTTATTTTTGGTTTATTTCTATTTTTATTTTATTTCTATTTTTTATTTTATTCACAGAATATTTTTATGTTATTTTTCACTAAAATAGCAAAGGCAGTGGGCATTAGGAACAAGAAAGCCAGGTCTCACCAGTGCTCTAACCGTCTACGCCCTCTCACATCCGCTTGGACACTATGCCGACTTGCGCATGCTCCGCCCCTTTTAGGGCCCTTTTAGCCTAAACTGTGCACCATGTCGCGTCCTTTGCTAAGCTTCGACGGGTCACTTACCTAGGCATATCATCTTCAAGTAAAGTATAAAATATTTATTTGAATACTGCGCCCTCTGAATCGGATTTTGAGGTCAAATCTACGCTACTGTTATCATATTCGCACTTCACCTACTATCATGTCCCGTTGGTATTGCAGGCATAGCACCTGATCAAGTAGAAGCTAAAAAATGGTGCTTGGAGGTGAGTATTACTGTTGGCCATTCATGGTGGCCCTGACCTCTATAGCGAGATGCTCTAGCGATAGTTATTTATATTTATTTACGGCTAACATTTGGAGTGTTAAGGAGTACACATGCGCCAAATCTGCGGCATTTCTCCCTCAGCTCTATTTCTACACTCCCCATCGACTTGAACGTCCTGCTATAGCAGCTACGACAGTTGGATCGATCTCGGGTATTATTTGTGTCACCTGTATTGTTATGTCTTCGTATTTCCTTCGCCAGAATGGGAAACTATCGGAGAAGACTAGACAGATGCAACGACGCTTTCTGCTTTACCTCTGTATTCAGGTAAGCCATGTTCTGAGCTCTACCGCTGTTTACGAAGTGTTCAAGAGGCTTATATCTTAAAATTATTTGTACAACACCCTTATTTCACTCATTTATTCATTTGAAAAATCAAAAACAAATTGGTTCTCAGTTCTCTTATTTACTAAAATATTTGTTTACATTTGATAAATCTAAATTTTTTTTAGAAAATCAAGCTCATGTCCGAGTGTTAGTACGTCACAACGGAATTGTTAAGGATTTTGAACATCACAAGAATTTTTCTCACTTACAACTAGCCCCATCACTATTTGTTGTTTATCTGTTTGTTGTTTTCTGTTTATTTGTTTGCTTATTGTCACCGAAACCTTTTACATCAGAGTGACTTAGGTATTGATTCCGACTATTTGTATGTTTATACCTATTGTTACATTAATGTATATATTCGGAACGACTAACGACACGAAGCGAGGTACAATTTTTTTACCGAAAAAGAATTACGAGCTGGTTTGGTGAAAGTGGCTGTATTGAAAAAAAAAATTAAAAAAATATTTAAAAAAATAAAAACCTATCAGAGACAAAAAGCTGTGACGGTAAAGTTGTCGATAGCTCTGAATGCATTTCTCAGGTATGAAGCAACACCATATGTGGTAAATGTCCCGATTCCCATATGCCTCTTCGCAATCTTTGCTAGTTGCCTCACTACGCAACTTGTCCTAGCAGGATACCTTGACTAGTTGTCTTGTTTCATGGTCTCAGAAACCACAATCTCGCAGCTCGCATTAATGGTCTCGCCAAATTCCATCTATGACCTTCCCACTTCTCTGAGGATAGGGCCAAGTTGATGTTTCACAGCTCTGAGGACGCTTTCAGGTCAGAAAACATTCTTTGGCCCCCTTCAAAGTTCCCGAGATCACTTCACGTTATGATAACGCTGCTAGTTTGCATCCGTTTTTGAGATTGGATTCAGTATTAGACTTCCTTCAGTGACCACTGCCGTGTCGAGTACTAGAAAATCTCTTTCTGAATTGTTTTAGACCTCGGAAATTTCGCATTGGCTTTACTTGGAACGCATGGTTGCGTGGAAGCGGTAACAGTTATCATGTGTAACGAGCCGTACAGGACGTTTGTGACCAGGCCACTGAGGGAACGTAAGTTTTTGCTACTTGTATTCTTTCAATTTCTCACATATTCGATCGTCAAGTATGTCCATCTAATATTTTTCCAGTCTGGAAACGCAAGGAGGTGACAATCGTTCTCAATTCGGCCGTCAGTAGCTCAGGAATTGCACATTCTACTTCTTGAAGGCACAGTTCACGATAAAAGTGGTCTTTGAAATTTTTTCTTAGGATGAATCTGCAACCTCCCGGAGAGCACGAAAGACACTATCGGGTAGAAAAACAGCCCAGATAGGGCGAAAAAGGGCTCTGAATCCGGTTTAACCAATGTACACATCCGAGGTGGGAGAGTTCTCACCGCGTTGCAAAGCCTTAAGGGGTTGCACCACTTGCACCGAGGCGCACACGTGGCACGCATGCAGCTTACTGTAGACAGTGTACGTGAAGGCGCACACACTTGGACAACTCGTCCAAATACCCCTTCCACACAGCTTTTGCCGTTTTATTCAAGTCCCACGGTCCAACTTTACAACTTCTTTGAGACCCTATAGTTTTATGAATGCACCGATTTTTCCGTTTTCTTCTCCATTTTTTTACTCTTCTGGACTATCGCTTCCAATATTTGTCTAAATCTAGTCACAATAAAATTGTCGTGTGTTGTGCTTTTCAGAGACATTTAGGAAGAAACTGTCATGGGATACTGTAATTTGTCTGCAACGCTGTAATGTATACTGTAACTGAATAGACATAAAAGCTTATCACAGCAACAACAGCCGTTTACTGCTTCTCTGTGATTCTCGAACTTTACTATACTTTTCAGAAACTGCAGGCAACTTCCCAAAACCAAAGAACACCAGCAAAGACAAAACTGTAGGATACCAGTAATCTTAATGCTAACCGGTCGATGAAAAAGAATAGTTTTTCACACTCCCATTCAGGACTGTCCAACCATTTTAAGTTCGCTATTCGATGCAGTCGGTGACCTCACGCTGTGAAGAAATTCTGAGGTCATATAGCTGAAGACTTTGAAGGATTGGTTTGGTGTCACACTCCGACTCCTAGATCATGTGCGTGGTAGTGCGGCACTCGGCTGTACCCACCCCACTGAAGACAAGTAATTTAGGTATCCCCAACAACATTCGTTTCTGCCTGACCTCGACCCTAGGATATTCTAATATCGATGACATGCCAAACTTTGCTTTAGAAAAACTGGTTAATATAATGTTAGATGATTTACATGAGCGATTTAAAATATAGTACTTCCGCCTAGACGGCACAACTGGACCAGGATAATATTGCCATCTGATATCAAGCCAACACCAGAACGGCTACCACCTGTGAAAAAGACAGTGCTTGAAAGTTTCCCACGCATGCAAGTGCGAAGCGGAATTGGAGTTTCGAGCTCCATCAATGAACGAAGTTCAGGGGCGCCGTTTCTAATGCCAAAGAATCAAACATCAGACGGACCATGTGATATTACCTCATGTGATATTATGATGGGCGTTGGACGAGGGTGGTTACTGACTGGATCTCTGGTATCGTCAAACTTACACCAGGCCGCCACCAGTGTGATGGTCGGACATCTTCACGAAAGCTATGAACGAAAGGAATACCCTCGTGTCCCTCGAGCGACAGATCTGAATGGAGACGTCAGAAGTGCCCGCTCGAGGAAATCAATAATCATTGGGACAACAGATTGTCAGCTGATAATTCGGCAGAATAAAAAAGGTCCTCTTCTGTTCTGCTACATCAATCTCTTTTGGACCGAAAGGGCTACGATCGAAAGGAAGTAATCTGCAGTGGCAGGTGCTTTGATGACGACTGAGAGCGGAAACCCGACGTCAGTTTCTGATATCACCTCGAGTTCACTGACTTATCGTCCCTCTAGTCAGCCACAGTCAAATGATTGAATGTGATGAGCTCGACCTCGAAAACACTTTCTACGTGACTCTCATGCATACCCTATCCTTCGTAGATCTCGCTATGAATTCATTAGCTATTTACTGTATTACCTATAAATCAACTAAACAAATGGGGGCTTATAAATGGTATTTGTTGATTTATCAAATTGTTTCTGCTATATTCGATATTACCTATACGGCTGTCACTTTACCGGTATTGTTTTTTCCAATACCCATGGGTTATCCTGGTGGATGGATTGCCCACTTCATACCTGTCGATACTCGTACTACTTTAACTATGGTAACTATAACTTATTCGTGGCTTGGTGCTTCCATTCTGAATCTGTTCAACTATCGTCGCCATGTGGTCACTCCCACCCATCCTATCCGGAATATTATTGACCACGGTGAGTATTCCTTTACAGTGGGTCTGAGGCTATGGATTTTTCATATTCAGGCCAATAACGACCTTATATCCGTCTAGCTCTTACGGCAAGTAAAGTGTGCCTGGCACTTCTGAAATTGTAAAGACGGTCGCCAACCCTTCATCAGAAGAACACGCTTCTTCTACGGGGAGGAGTTTTGACCGCCAAGAACAAGGAGACATATCAGCTGTTCTTCAGTAGCGTTCAAGCCTATTCTTAAAGGCACAGTTTACGATGAAAATGAATTTTGAGATTCCCCCACAGGATGAAATTGAGGCCTCCGCGTATACCATATCTGGAACTATTAGGTCGGAAAACGGCCTAGTTAGGGAGTTAGAAAGGCTCAAAGAAAGATTCAAGTATGTATCCTCGGACGAGTTCCCTGGCATTGTAGAGGCTGCACCGAACACAAAGGAACCCATGTAAGAGGTTCAAACGCCGTCATGACCCACTGCTACAGCGAAAGGCAGCACTGTGCGGTTCTGGCCTGTCAGCTCTTTGTGCAATTGCAATAACTGGAACTCGTCCGAATACCCTTTCCATGTTATTTCCGTCATGGCTAACTCGTCCAACCTCTATTTTCCCTACTTCGAGGAGCCATATTTTTCTCGAAATCGGCGAGTTCTCTCGCTTTCTTCACAACCGATGAACAATTCCCAATCTATACTTCAGCTTCTCGAATAAAAACGGGTACCTCAATGTTATCGTGAACTGTGCCTTAAAAGGATATCATGATCATGAACGTCCTTAGATGATCACGTACATAGTATAGAACAATTATTTCAATTCGGAAATCGACAGAATACCGTACTTGTCTGGCGATGGAATATTATGTACACAAAAACCTCATGACGTTTCATCAGATTTTTTTCGGAAGGAAATAATTTCGTAGTTGCTTTGTAATTGCAAATTTCATCCCCAAAATAGTAAGGGGATATTTAAGGACACTGCAAAGCTTTCTAATGAAATCCAGGGATTAAGAGTAATAGAGGAGTGATTGCATAAAGTGCATAAGCGATGAAATTAATATCACCGCTTGAGTTCAGTTGCGAAGACACTAGGTAAATCTGATTCATATGGGTTTCGATTGGCTATGACTCAAATTATGGTAACCTAACTGGTTTCAGAAAGGGGGGGGGGGGGGGGGGGGAGGGTTGTGCATCAAGGCTAGAGAGTTCGTACCCTCCGCTTAGAAACTGTCAAGCAGGATAAGAATTAAGCCTTCCCATGAAGGACAAAGCGTTAACCAGCGTCTTGGAGCGTTAACCAATCCTGTACATGGGATGAGCCCACGCATTCAACCTTCATTCAGAATCGAAGACGTATTGAATGCGTATGTGGCCTATACAATGACTTTCGGTGGCAAGCCGTTGTACAAGTCGAAGCTTTCGCCCTCCCAGATGAAATCTGGTACCAACCGTGGTTCGAGCCTGTGACCATGTGTGTGTGAAATGCACTACTTGCCTCTACATCACTACTGCAGTTTTAGGAGACTATTCATGTGGTTAGAATATTCTAGGCGACTCAAAGTGAGAATCTCCGAGTCTAATCTCCATGTTCGCTTTTCTTAAAACCTAGACATTTGTGCAGTAAGTAACCAATGCCTCCATACCGAAGCGGTTCCTTGATGGTAGAACACTAACTATGCCTGATGTTTCGACAAATTCGTCGTTCTCAAAGCCCTGGAAATGTCTCGATACTTCAGACTGTTACTTATCACGCTTGAGGCAGAGCAACCTTGACTAGTTCCAACTCGGACCAATGAACTTCCAACAAAGTAGGGGTCCCAACAAGTCATTCACCTCAATTATACCATCACCGAACGGTTGCTCAAGACGAAGACGATAGAGCAAGTGGGACTGCCTGATGAACTACGACACATGAATAGGTCATGATGTCACACCCATCAATTCCAACTACCAAAAGTCGTACAGTAGAATGTAGGTTGCTCTTTTGAGCCTTTCAGGGTCATTCGACGCTAGGAATCTCCTTTAAGAACTATTGGTGTAGTGGTAAGCAATGCACATAAGAAAAATATGGCCCAGGCATCGAATCCCGGATCGATATCCTTCTGAGCCGACCAGTCCTTCAATCCCTTCTGTGTCGGTTGACAGATACCAGGCCCGTGTGAGAGAATAAAACCACTGTCTTATCATTCGACTGGCCACTGCCTCATGTATAGGCCATAAGCGCATTCAAATGCTACTGTGATTCTGAATTGGAGTATAATGTGGGGCGCACCCTGGAGGGGAATTGATCAGCCTTTTGAATACTACTCAGTCACTATTTATAATCTACCGACCAAAGCATGGTGAGCGAAAAATTACCATAATTGCCTTCATTTTTCTACCCCCATGCCCTAGAGGTGAACCGAAACTCCTGAAAAATTGGTTTAGTCTTTTATGACTTCATCAAAACTGAGACTTTAGGTCACATTTACATGAGCATTATCATATTTCTTGCATATTTTATTCCGGCTTGTTTTGCAATGTACGATGTATTACCTGATCAAGCTGAAGCCAGAAAATGGGTGGAA
Organism: Haemonchus placei; assembly: GCA_900617895.1. NCBI lineage: Eukaryota > Metazoa > Nematoda > Chromadorea > Rhabditida > Trichostrongylidae > Haemonchus > Haemonchus placei. The sequence continues at coordinate 44,955 of UZAF01016858.1, forward strand.
GAGGTACGTTTTCAGGTGTAAACCACATCGCTACTTGTATCACAGTGAACTAAGCAAAATAGTTGGGAATAACAATAAAAATGAAAACTGTGCCTTCACAAAGACTGTTGTTTCTAATTTTGTGACCTCTAATATGATTTTTATGATTTATCAATGAATTGAGTAAATCAAATAACACATTATGTGGATTTATTTTAGCAATACACCTGTGGCAAGCCAGCACTTCATCTACCGCGAGTCCAAATTTTCACGCATTCAAGTTTATTCCGTCTTGCTTTAACGGTTTTTACACTGGCTACAGTAGGATTACTTTTTGCTGGATTCTGTATAACTACATCGTTCTATTTTCTAAGCCGAAATAGAACCCTATCACCAAAGACAAGACAAATGCAAAGGCTTTTTATCATCTATCTTTGTATTCAGGTAAGTGCTATGTGCCAACCCACATTATCTGCTTGTACATCTGTCTGTCTGTCTGTCTGTGTGTCACTGCCTACACAATGAACTACTGCGACCAGCCGAGTTCTTATATCCTCCCGGAAGCCGAGCTCTTATATCCTCCCGGATGAGCGATCCCCGAGGAATAGATGACTTGATTAGTCCAGGCTGACATCGATCTGGGATTCGATCACTTGATCTCGCGTGTGCAATAGTGCCACTACCCACCATCCTCTACTGATAAATATTGATAAAAATCATTGATTCTGACAAATAGAGTCGGAAGTCGGCTGGGGTTTATCGCACGAGCTGGTTGTAAGCTCATAGCATAGCTTTATCTAAGATTTCTTACTTTCAGATATCTATTCCAGCCGCTACTCTGGGTTTGCCACTGGTCATTCTAATGTTGATGGTTACTAGAAATAGCCAGGCTAATCAAGGTATTCAATTAAATATTAACAACTCAATAATAACACCATTTTTTGGGAATTTTTTTTTCGACAGTTCCCGCATATTTTCCAATTGAAGACACAAATCATTCAGGTGAAGGAAACATTGTGTTGGGCGTGAGTGGATTACATGGATGTGTGGCAGGGATAACGTTGATCATGTGCAATGAACCTTACAGGAAGTTCGTCACCAGACCTCTGATAGAATGTGAGTTCAGTGAAATGCCCAACCTGAATTTCATTTGAATTTGAAGAAAACTCTCGAATTTCTTGTTGTGATGTAGTGGAAATTCAAAGAGGCAATCAAGATCGGTTGCCTTGCGTGGGTAT
>UZAF01016858.1:46548-59653 GCA_900617895.1 Haemonchus placei
GCTCTGGTTAACTGGTACCAGGACTGTCGGGTAGGATAAAAGCACCGATGACTTGTGCATCGGCTTGCCACCGCAAATCATTGTGTAGGCCACATATTGCAATCAACACATCACTACGATTCTGAATGGAAGTCGAATGCGGGGCGCATCCCAAACGGGTTCACTAATGCAAATACTTTATCCGTGATGTTCTATTGTAGCAAACTTAACATCTTAAAAATTGTATTTCAAAATAAAATAATTTTTTCATTAAATTTAGGTTGGAAGCGATTGGTGAGGAGGAAGCCACACATTCATGTTAGACCAACAGAATTTACTCGATCAACCAACCAATAAGATTCTTGCCCTTTTTCGCTTTTTTTCTGAAATTTCTATTGAAAAAGTTGAATTTTCTGACTAAAATTCATTTGAAAAGAAAATAAACAAAATAGCAAAATTTAACGAGAAAAAACGCACTTTTCTAGTCTAGCCATTACTTACCTACCAATCCTGACGTCATCCTATTGTTCTATTTTCATTTTGTTGCATATAATGAGATAAAAATAAATAAATAAATAAAATCTCTCCGAGGGTGACGGCTGATCGACATTGAGTGCAATCATGTATTGGTAGAAAATTTGTAGTAAGAACAATTTGGTATTCTACTTCGCTGCTTTAACCTGGACAGAAACAGAAACAGAAAGAGCTGATTGCACTATGAACTTCTGGTTTTTCTGTACCTTTTCCTATGGACTATTGGTTCCTGCCCTTTCCTCTGTTACTCGGTTCTGTACCAGGGCAGGTAGTATCCTCAATTCAACAATCGGGACCTATTCCATAAGTCTAAAATTCACTTTTGGGTATTTACTCGTGGTTCGTGGTTATGATGCTCTACTTTTGTTTTCCCTCTCGGATAGAAAAGATTGGNGAAACAGAAACAGAAAGAGCTGACTGCACTATGAACTTCTGGTTTTTCTGTACCTTTTCCTATGGACTATTGGTTCCTGCCCTTTCCTCTGTTACTCGGCTCTGTACCAGGGCAGGTAGTATCCTCAATTCAACAGTCGGGACCTATTCCATAAGTCTAAAGTTCACTCTTGGGTATTTACTCGTGGTTCGTGGTCATGATGCTCTACTTTTGTTTTCCCTTTAGGATAGAAAAGATTGGATGAGGCACTGGCTTTAACGTGATCCCAAGTCTATTAATGAGCTGAAATGTTCTCGACAGAACAAGGGGACCATATTAGGAGCGCTTATGAATACCACAGTTTTTTGCTGATATTTTAGAAATTCCACAAACCAACCTCTAACGGGTACTGTAGTGTTTTGTGCGTTTCTCGATGACCGCTTTGAGCTTCTCCGTCGACGGGCCATCGTATTTTTCACGTATATCATCGAGAATCGCATTCCACTCCTGTAGTGACGTCCATTCCAACCGGTGGAATTCTTTTAACAGTTGGAGATGTGTACGAAGTACGTCTTTAGTTATGTGATGGACATTTGATGAACAGAACTCTGAAAAGGCAGCACTGAGTTGTTTCAGAAGACCTGGGAATCGCAGGCTTTTGGCAGGACCAGTCAAAAAAGGTATCGAAAGGTGGTAAGTTGGCTAGGGAATACAGAATTTGCTAAGGCAGTCATCGGCTGGTCCTATGAAGCCCCACAAAAGAGAGCTTTGAAAAAAAAATCGAGACAGGATAGAGCAAATCGTGGGATTGTAGCGCAGCTGCGTATTAGATAAACATTAACAACACAAGTAATCACAAACAACGGTGCAGCTATTACCTGGGAAAAGTGGCTCTTGTGGTTGTTCAGTCTGAGTGGCATCATTGACCCGATGCTTGCTAGGTTTACCAAGTGAAGAAGGTGTATGTTCACTTGAAGACCTCCGAGTCGCTGTGGCTGATTTTCTCGAACTCTTTTCACTGGACTGCTGTCTTCTTTCATAACTCTTCTTGGCCGGCTCCCGGGTAGGCGTTGACGAAGACGAATGGCTAGAACGTGTTTTAGGGCTAACCGACCTCCTTCTTTGCATTGAAACCGGTGCTGCGACCCTTTTCGGCTCGATTGTAGGCTCTGATGAACTCCCAGAACTTCTTGAAGGGCTTCTCATTTGCGGTTTTGCATGTGAGATGTCTGCACGGTCTTGGCTCACCTTATCACTAATGGAATCAGCCTCGAAAACATTTTTCTCCGTGGAAACAGAGTCGAAGTCAGAGTCGTAGTCTCTCAGCGTTGATGATCCCGAGCTTGGGTCCACCTCCAGATCTTTGGTAGCGGAAATCTGAAAATCAGGTGTAAATGGGAGGTTCGACAAAGTTTCAAAGTAAAAAAAGATGTACCTTAGAGGCTATCGATCTATCTGAAGACTTCGATGAAGACTTCGATTTGTTGCTGATGATTGTGGAAGAAGAGGAGGTTGTGGAAGAGCTAGACGAAGACGAGGACGAAGACGACGAGGCAGAAGGCGCCTTCGCTGCAAGGCTAGGTTCAGAAGAAGATGAGCTGCGACTACTTGTGCTTCGGGACGAACTCGTAATAGAAGAGTTCCCGGACGACTTTGATGATTCTTTGAAACGAACTGATTTCGGCTTAGGTAGATCTTCCTTAAATGATGGTGATATCGTCTATAACTGCAACATTCACCAAGTAAACTCACATCAAAATCAATCGACTCTATATCACTGCCACTTTCGACCGCTGCACGAAAAGGGCTTTTTGTTTTGAAGTCGTTCCGCCTGGGAACGACCAGCTGAAAACACGATCAAATAAGCAATGAATCGAAGCAGAAACCCAATGAGACAACTGTAGACACCAACAGATGATGCCTACAGTTGCCTCATTTGTTCCTCTTGCAACAATACTTTTTAACATTGGCTGTACCCCACGAATCCTGGGAGGAATGCTTAGTCGCACCAGGAAGTTCGTAGTCTGGAGCTTACGAGTTTGGATCGTCACAAGGGGTCCAGATACTCTACCGATTCACTTCAGACAAATTAGATGCCAAGAAAGTACTGTACAGGCTGCCAGTCCATCGTCCATGTGAATACCGTATCAGTACAGTGTGCCGCCCTCATGAGTATGATGTGTTCAGATTCGATTTCATCCTATCGTGACATCTACGCAATCGTCTACTGAGCTATACAATACCCATCAATCCGGATTCCATGACACCACAGTGGTGAAAGTGGCACCCTTGATTGAATAGGTACCGAATGGAGTGCAGATATCGATCTAATGCATCGATGATCAATGAGACAATCGGCAAAGATGTAGAAGAGTGATTCTTGTGAATATTTGCCCATTTCTAGACAGGGCCGGGCTCTGTTGGGCTATGTCGCGCAATGCGTCAGACCGATTGGTAGCTCCAGTGCTGAGCCTTCCATTACTGTGGAGTTTCAAACAAGCAAAGACGGTCTGCTGAGGTTTCTGTACCGTGGGCAGAACGCTTAACCTCTCACATGGCTCGGATTCGCACTTGGGCTGTTTGAGCATCGTGCTCCTCATCCCAGTACCTACAGAGATCCATTCGTCTTGGAGTTCTCCACAGCATTTCACTCATACCTCACCAGCCTCATAGTATAGTTAGAGTGCTTCTTTAAGTTAGGTGTTTTGCTCAGCAAGGTTTCAAGGATGTAAAAATGATTAGTCAAGCTGTAAACTCATAGCACTTCACCTGTTCTCCGCTTTCAGACTCGAAATCAGGTATGTCGGAACTTTCCTTCCTCGAAGTGCTGCTGAGTCGTTCTCGTGTGTTGTGGTGTTTCAGCACTTTTGGCGGTTTTATTAGTGAATGATCGATCGATGTTCGAAGCTCACGAAGTTCCGATATGCTCTTGCGTCCCAGTTCCAATCCTAGAACAATAGCACTTTACAGTGATTTTTTTGCTTTTTTTAGTTATAAGGTCCTCTTCACATTACGAAAATACTCGAAAGTAAAGCCTTGTATGTAGTAGCTAGTGTCCCATCCCACAGTCCCTATTTAGTAGGGACGGCTCCGCTAGGGACATAGAGCAAGAGCACTGACGTTAGTCCATCTCATGCTAGCTGTAGTTGTCCCAGCAAGAACTAGGGCTCCCACCATCGATGAGGGGCTTTAAGGAGGATTTGACTGAGTTATGAGTATTTCTTAATAAAAAGTTCATAAGGGTTACCTGGTAGTCCACGAGAAGTGGCGCCAGATTTCTTGGAATCTTCCTTGCCACTGTCAAGCGGTAAATCAAATAAGATACGTTCCTCTCCAGCTGAAACAATAGCGATTACTAACAGCTCAGTCAACAAATCGTTTCAGCAGATCAGTATCAAACTACTACTTGGAACTTTGTAGTTGATTTCTTCCAAAAATGTTTTCTTAATGATCATATTCATGCTGATCGGGGTTGTTCAAAAAAGTTAAATCAATTGCTGCGACCCCAAACAACCTGGTGATCTCAGAGGTGTACTTTTTTTAGAAAGTTGTCTTACTCAGTAAGAAGGGATAAGCACTNCCACGAGACGAGTGTCAGTTAAGGAAGAGAGAACATCAAAGGTAAAGATGTAGGTAACAGTTCTGTCCAAGCACCCGGAACTCTCTGTTTTCGAAGAAACAAGGGGGAATCGATGCGCACCGTATGGATCTGGTCGGGCATAATTCTTACTTGTAATCGACTACGGTAAACAATGGTGAGTACTATTATTGTAAGAGTACCAAATACTACACATTGAAATAAAATATGCTGAAAAGTGGTGACGTACTGCTGGATGAAGAATCGAAGGAAGGAGTCTTGCCCGACAGATGACTTCGCCGTCCTGACGTACTAAAAAGAATCGCAAAATATTCAACATGGCCTGACTGATGCGTGCATGGCTCGAACAAAAAGAAATACGAAAAAAAAGGAAAAAATCACGAATTTTGGACTTCTATGATAAGCAACCGACAAATTTTATGGAATACATAAAAACTTAGTTATGGGTGATGTTTCGGGAACATTGAATGCGAACTCCGAGCTTTTGAGGCAAAGAGCTACCAGTACCATAGCTCATTTCCTTGATCGCTTAAAGGACGATTTGGTATTTTATAAAATGTTGAGTAAATGCAACGATACCTATAGCCTATAAATCCAATTTTACCCACTCCAAACGGACTTTATNCCGAGCTTTTGAGGCAAAGAGCTACCAGTACCATAGCTCATTTCCTTGATCGCTTAAAGGACGATTTGGTATTTTATAAAATGTTGAGTAAATGCAACGATACCTATAGCCTATAAATCCAATTTTACCCACTCTAAACGGACTTCATACCCCTTTGAGGTGAGTGAATCCCCAGTAGACTCCCTAAGAAGAACAATCTTATGGTCCGGTACTGAGGAGCTGATTCGGCTAATGAAAATATCTAACAAGAGCCTATTCAAAATGATACCACGACTTCTACTAGAGGTCATATGCCTGGCTCGCTCTACTATCAAGCCATAATGCAAAATATCCTTACCTTTTATCGTCGTCCGATTCATCGAAAACATAATCTTTTTGCGTTTTCTGCCTGAGTTCTGAGATCATCAACGACAATGATCGACGACGTTCTGTAGGTGCTCTTGAAGAATCTTGTAGTGAATTCAAATTCGGTGCTCTGGAAATGAAATTCAGCTTTAATCTGGTGAATCGGCAAGTGCTACGCCTTAGCCAAGATCCAAGTAATTTTGCAGCCACACAAAAAAAGTATTTTTTGAATTTACGTTTATTCTATTATACTGGAAATATTGATGTCAGTCGAGCGTTAACACTATGAGGAAATAATAAGAAAAATACACTCAATCGGATAGCTACTGCAACCATGTATGACAGGAAAAACGCTGAGATCCTTCTTTGCTTTCTCTCATTTCTGCAAATTGATTATTGATAATTAATAATATGATAATTAAATTATAATAATTATCATAATTCTCATAATTAATTATTTACTTTTTTATTAATTATAATGTAGTATTTCCTTATTGCTCTTCATCAATTACTATAATGCATATATCACTTACTTATTTTCCGTAGTTTGATTTTGACGAAGAGCTTTGGTGGCTTTATCGAGTGACTGAAGATAGCTCTGAAATTCGCCAAAGCTAAGCTTTTCGAGTTGATCTCACTAATAACGTTGTTTCTGTGGTTAGGTACACTGTGTCACTATATTTTACAGTACCGCATGCTACAGTATGCTACATATATGCCCATGAATGACTTGCGAGCAATGAGTTAAATCTTGAGAAGGTTCTGTAACGCCATTTGAAGGCAGTTAGATTTTTTCATGCGCCATAATCAATAAATTTTAACGAAATCAAAACAATATAAATGTTTAATCAACTTTACCGTGCCCTACTCGTTATACTATCATATAATATAATATTTCAACTTCGTCCACAGACAACATAAATATTCAAATATGAGAAAAATCAAGAAAAATTACTCACCAATGCTGATTGAGACAGGTTCTCAGGCTGTTTTGTGGAAGCGGCATACATGCTCTAGCGTTCGTTATAATATGAGGTCTATCCGAAAACAAAAATTCCTTGACTTTTATTTTTTACTTGAACTTTCACCAGTACAGACATGGTACTACCATTCCCCTATTGAAAAAATGTACTGGTCATAAAACAAGGTTATGCGGAGGAAAAAATGGACTTGCGAAAGAGTCGAGCAAGAAAAAAAATGGGAACAAGTACAATAGAGTCAGTTCTCATTTCTGGCAATGGGCAGACATCAATGCTATGCTCAATCGTTCGCGAAAACTTTTGGACAGAGTCTAATGTCTAATATAAGCCTTATTCGAGACCCGTTCTCCTGGCAAAATGCTTTTTATTGCAAGAAAAATCCAACAGACATTAGGATGGGATATGGACCATCGATCAGGTAATCTTTTGAATCTTTTGGTGGGATTTGCCAATGCAAGGAAAGGGATGGCTTCAGGAGTGAAGGATAAGAAGCTCTTCATCCCCTTCCCCTCCCCCCCCCCCCCCNCCCCCCCCCCCCCCCCCACACCCAGAATCCTTCAGAATCTTCTTTGATCCAAAATTATAGATTTAATGAGGCCATAGAATGGGGCGCGTAGAAGAAGCATTGGGCTGGCAGCTGGCGTTCTAGAAGGCAGCGGCAGCTAGCTTCCGTCCCTGTTTGGATGAGAAGAAGGGTCGGACGGCATCGAACACGATCTCTTACCAAGGAACCAACATTCTGTGCCTGAATCAAATCTCCGTCGGAGAAAATGAATAAAATTGAACCTATACTTGAGGTAACTTTGCTTATCCCTCTTTGGTAAAGGGAAAGAATGCTAGATGTATTAGAACACCAAGACTAGTAAATATAGGCGAGTGTAGGTGAACTAGAATGAAGTGGCCGGACCGCCATAGCATGCAGGTTTATGGATCGAAATCGACTAAGAAATGATCCCCTGAAAGACACAGTCTGGAAAACATGTGTTCTCCAATCTATCTAGGATTTCCGATGGAAAACGAATTTCTGGGAATATTTCAAAGTGAAATTTCGAGGAAAAGTCGAAAATCAATTCCTAAACCCTCACCAAGACAGGCTCAGGATTGTTCTGTGAACGCGATCAATCGAGCTTGATCTAGCCCGATCGAACGGGTGGTATTGACAGAAAACGCTGTTCCACAAATAAATTGAAAGCCTTGCAAAAAAGCAGACGAAACGAAAAAGAGGGAGACCAAAGTGTACACACTTCCAGCGAGGTTCGTGATAACATCTACTAGGGGGAGATACGAATGTGAGCCGATTGGCAAGAATGTTGGTAAAAATGAAGTACAGTACCCACTCTATTTGACAACTGTATCTTTCCCGAAAAGTTTTTGTGGGTGATTCCTCTTCCTCCGCTAGTCGAAGCTCAGAGTAATCCGACTCCAACTCGAGCAAAGTGTTCTGCCCTAAGTTAACAACCAAAAAGGATTACCTAAGATAAAGAAAAACTGGGAAACGGTTGCAGGTGTTTTAGGAGTGGCCGAAGCCCAGATTCAGGTAGCGAAAGTCTCAATCCCTTATCTTAGGCGACCGGTTGAGTCCCATTGAGACCAAATATGTACAACTCCCCACCGAATGTCAACAAAACAACAGACCCCTTTACTTCGACTCTTATAGAGTAGAAGAACAAGGTAAAAGGGTTGGATGATTTTCAGTAGCACCTTTTGATACATACTAGTCAATTTCATATGAAAGATGTGAAAATAATCGTCTGGAGATAGAACCAGTCGGCTTGAAAAGAACGAAAAGGACAATAAACATGGTACTTCAAATATGATAAGTCAAGATAGAAGAAGAATCTGCCAGAGGCATGTTTTGTCTGAGAAAGATGCCTGACTGGCCATCAAAGGACACTGGAAAACCGGGAGCGCAAGATCAACCACGTTGTCTAAACATGGTTACCATGGCGACACTACATCTAAAGGCCTCGCTAGCCTTTGCTCGGTGTAAATAACTGCAACAACTTTTAAAATAAGAAATACATGAGTAAATACGAATCTGTTTATTAACATGAACTCACTATATATACATAAACAACGAATGGATAGAATAGTGAAGCAGGAGGAGGCAGAAAGGTTCGGTTAGTAGCGATAACCGGCAGCATGGGGTGGCTCGAAGCTGTACTGTTCCACTTGTGGAGCTTCAGTGATTGTTGCTGGCAGAGGAGTTGGCTGAAAACTATTTGCTTTGAGAAGATTTTCATTTTTACACTTAACCCTTGTTATATTTTGAATTTCACGGTTTTTATATGAGCTTTGGTATACCCAAGGCCCATAAGCCCACCTAGAGCATTCCGGATTCCCTATTATGGTCCAGTGCCAAGTATCAAAAGTGTAGAAACTTCTGAAAGTGACATACCGATGAGAAAGAGGATTGATCGTACATCAGTTCTCGTTTTTGACGTTTATCCTTGGCTCGGTTGATCAGCCATACAGCTAACCAGATGGCAAAAGCAATGATTACCAGTATACAGAAGATCACAATCAATGCTACAGCCCATCCGTATTTGTTATGCCTGAATATGTAAACAACTAAACAATCATCTTGGCAGCAAGTATCACTAATGCAGTATGTGAAGTAGTAATTAAAAACTCGTGGAGTTCCTTCGGCTGATTTCACAGTACTTTATTGGCTTTCGGTAGGTGGAAGTAAGGTAGTCGGTCGAGGAGCAGTATCAAGTAAGTCAAGGCACGACTCTTAAAATTCAATGAGACCCAAGGTAACCTATGCTTTGGCCATTTTCTAGCCAAATAAGCGATGGTGTTTGGATTTGTCTACGGCATGCAAACATTGACGCCAACCTTTGCCGGCTTCATCATAACCTGCTGAGGTTCGCAGTCTAAGTACGCCCCCAACCACATCATCAATTCAGACTTACTGTCTGATGCATGGCTCATTCCAGATCTTTTGATATTCAGCATTTTTCGACTAACCAGTCATCATTGTCACAGCATCCGTACTGACAGCATCCGATATCCTTGTAGCATCGCTCAACAACTGTTTGTTGGGTGTTGGCGATACCGTAGAAGCAATCATAGAACGCTGGATCGACCGCTAAACAATGTCCAGTATGAAATCAGAAAAATCAACAGCGCCCAGTTCTAGTTGGGTCCACCAGGCGTTCAGGTTAGCGAAGACAATCAGCTTAACTATTCACTCCATTGTCTTCCCCTCCCTTCTCCGTAAGCCCCGGTCCCCATCAAAACAAGTGGTCACCAAGAATTATTGGGACACCACCGTTCCTCTAGTTATTGGTTTACCTCAAAAACTACGCATTGATCCTGGCTTCCCGTAAACCTACTAGAACTCAACAGTCATAATGGGGAAAGTCCCACATTAGTATGGTCAACTGACTAGTTTACAGCACCATTCAAGCGGTTCTCCAATCCCCTTTCCTCTTCCATTCCGCCCCTCCACCGATTCCTCTCTCCCTCGCCCAACAAATAAATATTTGATCAGGCTATAGGCATCCACACAAATGAAAATTGATCATGCTATTGATCGCAGAAAAAACCAATTAACAGAAACACCTACTGTTTACTCTCTGCTCCACAAGAGCTGTTCTGACCAAATTTTGCCCATTTCCAAGGACGGGAGACCGCTGACCACCCGTTGCTGGGTCAAACTGCCGTTGAAACGGATTGATTGTGGTTGCTGAAAAAACATGTCTATTAACTTCCAAAAATCAATTTTGGCACTGTTGAAAATTACAAATCGGTCAAAAAGAGTAATGTCGAAAAAAAAAGAAAAAAATGTAGAAAAAGAAGACATGTTGAGAAAAATTCATTAGCTTAGAAATTCTTCCCTTCTAGAGTATGCACCAAATTTCAAACTAACTTATTAGAACTAAGCCAAAACTGTTAGAGTATAAAATCCACCCGAGCTTTTTCATGTTACACTAGACGACTAAATTCGAGACCCTTCGGATACGAGCCGCCCCTATTTTGAGCTTTCCGGAAAAACGACATCAGCCCAGGACTTCTACTGCTCATCTCTTCAGTGAGAACTAGTCTGTCTTGAAGTTCTTTCAGCTCAAGAAAGGAGCGATGTCTATTATAGACTGTCAGGACCTGTCTAACAAGAGAATAGCGCCTCTCTGGATATATTGGACCAGCCAACACTCGGAAATGGAACAAAAAACGTTAAAGGAAATATCTATAAACAGATCCTCGAAAAAGGAAGTTTCCACAAGAATAGTGCTCAAAATTCTCCACAGCACTGATGGAGCATTTTCTAATCTTGTTTACAATTGGTACTAATACAATTACCATAGGTACTACGACAATATTGAATACCACAAGAGGGAAAGGGCCTTGAAAGAAGTCAGCGAAATAAGCCAGGTAACTGTGAATGGCCTGTTTTGCCCTAACTAAACTTGATTTTGGCAAGTTCATCTGATCTGATTCTTCAAGAGTTCGCATTGTCAATGACGAAAATCCAGTAGTACTCAAATGAGTGAGCTTTAAGAAACGAAAAGTGCAATAATCTTGAGTAAACGAATAAATGGCGAGGCCAAGATATCGGATAGGTAACTGGTTCGGATCGATGGCAGGCAAACATTCCGACTTTTTTCACCCTAGAAATCGATGAGCTTCCCTTTCCAATGGACGGAAACGTCTTGAAGTCTCGAGCCATTGTGGGATGGGAATTCAAATCGGAAGAAAATCATACGGTTATATACCGGGATTCGGCTGAAGGGGTAAGGCACTACCACCATAGAACCACGACTAAAGGCTTATATGGATTCCTATATAGGCCAAAATGGCTAACAGTTCTGAGCCCCACCCAAATATGCAATCACAGTGAATTCCGTAAAAGCTCTTCTCTTCTCGTTCCTTTACAGTGATCGAAAATCTTCTTCAACCTCTGCATAAGAAATGTAAGTGAAGAAAAAAAGTAGAGAGTAGGAGAGTTTATCATTCATTATAATTGAATCCTTTTACTCTTGGAACGACGGAACTGGGTTGATATCAAAGTCTCGATAATCCTATATGGAAGGCAAAAGACGTAAGAAGGTCATAGAATCGTAATAGGGGTCGTAGAACAGAACCTATTGGAGTAGATTCACTCCATCAAGCGCGTACTTCATGCAGCATCTGCTCACACCCTTTTACTACCGTTTTGGAGTACTAGGAATAAGTGAGGCTAATCATGAATTTGAAATGTTCTCCACTGAATTGCACTGTCTCGATGTACTGGAAGAATCCGCAATACCAGTATTCTAAACCCTACGATTACCACTCTCAAAGCTCAGTTGCTGGAGAGTCTGCAAATATTGGAAGATCTTGTCAGCCTACTCCTAGAAAGCTCAATAGCAGGATATTGAAAGTCAGTAAATAGTTGGCGATCTTGCCTGCCTACTTCGAAAGATCCAATGGCAGGTTTTCGAAAGCCAGCAAATAATTGTAAGCCTTGTCTACCTACTTTGAAAAAGTGACTTCACAGTTACTGAACACAAGAGAGGAGCCAAAATCTTCTCTAGCGAGGGTTAGAATACAACAATGAGTAGGTAAAGCTCAGGTGATTGATTCCAGAAAGATTTGAATACCTAATAGCTTCATATAGAGCTGTAATGATGAGTGAAATAAGATGAATGAATTACTCTATGTAGCCATAAAGCCGAATCGTCCATCTTTGACTCAGAACTGTCCAGAAATTTGATGCCATTCAATGGATCGTAGGAACCAGATGGCTTTCAAGTAATGTCTCTGTCCTGACACATTACCTAGAACTCACTCAAGTACTTCAGAGAGATGAAAATTTGCTTGACTTGAGCTGGTTCGAATCACCGAAGTCTATACAAATTTTGTCCAGAAGGTGGAAAACACAGTAACAAATGAAAAAAATATAAGAGACGTAATAAAGAGATTCCAAAAATATATAAAAATTTAAAAGAAAACGTTTGAAAACTCACCGAGTCCATCCCAACGTGATCCACTACCAGCTGCAGCCATTGTCGTTGAAGGTAGAGGCCGATTAGCGATCCGAAGGGCTGTAGGCGTCGTATGCCGAGGGCTGACGGAAAACCGGACGCCGACAGCGCCCTAGTCAACATACACAAGCACACACACACATAGAGTCATCGACGAGGAACTAACGCGGATTGCCGGATTCATGTTTCCGGATTCTAAGCAAATATAATGATCACTTGAAGCATACCGCGTGCCCACCGTGATGGTTGTGGATTGAAATCAGTTGCGACACTTCTCGTCAAACAAACGACGTCGATAGATTAGTGCGGTTACGTCACCTACAAACCCTGGAGGATGTGGGTGGTGCGCTGGAACACTCCTACAAACTAGAAGTCTTGCAACAAACTAGAAAAAAACGATAACGATAGGTGGAATTGTTCTATCGGCCGCTTGTACTAAGCCACACAGCTGCCCATAAAGCCGCTATGGCAATTAGCAGAGCTCAGGAAAAACCTGTACAGGGTTGAGTGGTTCTTAAAATCTGATATACCTCTTGGATCTCCTCTTCCAGTGTATACTGTAGTGAAAATTCGAGAGCGATTTTAACAAAAATTTCTCTAAAATGGCAATGTAACCCGTGTTATTATGTCCCCACAAGGTATACAAATTCAAGGAGAATCAACATTTATTTTCAATGGTCACGTTGTTCTCCTGAATGA
>UZAF01016859.1:0-35354 GCA_900617895.1 Haemonchus placei
CTAAGAGTAATAAATGAACAAAGTTCTAATCTGCTTATCGTATTGCCCTGATGGGTCCCTATCGCTGCACTTACCGCTCACTTTTGTCACCCTGCTCTACCATCTCGTCTTATCGAATGAAACATACTGGACGGTCAAAGCTACATCGTAGATAACGAAGATGTTAGCATTTCGTAGGTGGCACTCTTAGGCCCTTAATCTTCTCTTATCAGTTATCACGAAAAGTGTGATCCTACCAAATTTGAACGCTCGAGGTCCACGTACACAGGAGTTATGAATTTGCGACCTAAAATTTCTATCGCGCACAACCTGCTCCCTGTGGGTGGAGTCTGCTCCTACCACCTGTCATAAGTGTTCCCATGCCGCCCCCTGTACTCCTGCCAAATTTGAGCTTTCTAGGTCCACTGGGACAGGAGTTATGAATTTCCGGTCAGACACACGCACCGACACAGACACACCCACGCACACAAACAACCACACACACAAACACACCGACAAACCAACAGACACACTTAGCGGATTATATAAAGTAGGATACTTTCGGACATGAGTATATAGGAGAAATGGCAAGACCACCCACGTGAGGGTCAAGGAGCATACATAGATGGTATGAGGCGATCGAAAGAGTCTACTGCTTTAGGGAGTCACAGAATTCAGAAAAATAACGAAGGCGTTTTTGAGGCCACCGGAGATCGTAGCACAGGAGTCGCAAGTGTGCGCGCGTAAACCTTTCGAGGCATTTTGGATACAGGTCACCAATCCCAAAATGAGTCGTAGGGAAGAGTTTCGCAATCATGCGGGAGCTACGGCCTTATGTAAGATTAGCCTTCCCTCAGAAACTTTAATGAGGATATACCCCAGCTGACACTGGCCGGTTGGCACCATTACTTGTTGGGTGGTTTTGAAGAATCCACAAAGTTACGGTGAGTGGTCCTTCTTTCGACCACCTGCGTGCCCTGGGGGTCTCGAACTTAGGGTTGACGGAGACGTTCGATCGGATAGTCACAGATTGTTATGATCCTTTCAGGCTCTGAAGAAGGCGATTCCGCCGAAACGTCAGCCTACTAAAGGACATTTACGAACCTCGTGAAGAGTTCAAGGCAACAATGAACTCAGTGATTTGTGAGTATCGTCCACGGCTTCGCTCGCTTAAGAGCTAAATCTTTGATGTGATTATTTTTAGGATGAATAGCAGCAGATCATCTTCTGATCGCAGGCATAAGTACCACACGCATTGCAATGCTTTTTCGGAAATGCTTAACATTGCTTTTGCAGACGTGGTTGGAGCGGCGAAGCACCCCGTTCAAGGAAATCAATGTAAAGATGGTACAGATCAAGGAGTAAACACTCGCAAAACAGCGCTACCGATTTGGCGACCCTTGCGTTGCACCCAAGCACGACAATTGCAGGGCCCGCTGAGCTCTTCCCATGACAGCGGATGGATAATAGCGATGAAAGCGGACCAGGTAGAGGTCAAATCTCACCAAATGTTTAAACGACCACAAGCAGAATATGTGCCTGAGCATGTCTGTAATATATTCTCATCATATATTTGTTCGTCATGCATTTGATCGCCATATTAATTGTGTGCTGGTATTTTGTTCGCATATTAGTTGCCATATCTTTGTTGCTCTTATCATTGAGTTAAAGAAAGTGTTGGTAGGGCGGATAGCGTCGCTATTGATAAAGCTCGGTTTGTAAAACACCATCATAACCATCCACCATTATGCTAGTCGAGGGGCGGGCAGGGTGCATATGATTGCGAGACTATTGAGCATCTTTTTGAGCTTGTCTTGGCTCAAAGCAAGTAGCTGCGTAAAGGCTTCAACCCCCACAAGCACGAAGGGAAGCCAGTGGAAGCGGGCTCGAAAAAGGTTTCCTAACCGTGGGTCGACAGGTGGCTAGCTCATGATCGGTAGCCTTGAAATATAAGCGTACCAGCGGCGGTTGAGGCCAGCGCTGCCTCCCCTCCCACTGGAGCCCACTTTTCCACTGAGTTGTTCATTGTATATCCGAGTGCACCTTTGCCGGAATTATGAAAAAAATTTTAGTGAAGAATTTGAAGCGGTTGGCTCTTCGAACGGTTGATACTGGAATGTAGGATCAATTTCACAACTACTGATATGTATTTGAGAGAGAAAAATCAAAAAGAGGGGACAATCTTTAGGGGTAGCCTGGGTGAGTTGCAGGGTCGGATTCAACCAGCCCGCGCTGGACTCTCGCGACAAGTCGACTTCTTCTGAAAGTCGTGCGGTCAACCGCATGACTTTCAAAAGAACAAACCGACAACGACCCACAAAGGTTCATGATGCCTCCATCTCAAGTTGAGGACAGCATTCCAAGAGGTGACTTTCCGTCACTATAAAGAAAAGGTTGCTTTGACAACAGGGTCGGAGTAGCATTAGCATCCAAAGTATTTCTGGAGGTAAAAATCTTGATCTTCAATAAGAAAAACTGAGGGATGCATGTGGATGTACTCTAGGAGCATTGATCGTACAGCGTTACAAATCAGCATTTTGTCACTTGGTCCTCTCTTGATCGCTTCGAAAGATCCGTTCAATCTAGATGAGGACGTAGAGAAAGCCAAACTCAACCCGCTCATATCCATATACAACGCCTCAGATCGCTGAAGGTCATTGAGTGAGGCTTGGCTTGGGCTGGTAATCAAATCCAAGAACATTTTAGTGTTCCTTGTGAAGAAAGTTGGCAACTGCTTAGTCCTACTGAGAACTGATATCTTACAATAGAACGGTTATCCACTGATAGATAGAACTAGCTTTAAGATGAAGATTGAACGGTCCGATAGTGATATTATCACACAGAAAATTTCTGTCGGGAAAAGAAAACATACGAAGTCGAAACGGACATGATTTCAGACTTCCGAGTGGTGAAAAATCGGGAACTCAAATGTCAATGACTTCGTAAACCGCAGTTCCGAAGGTCTACATAAAGCCGGGAGAAAAAAACCGTGACGCTCACTAAAGTCCACCATACAAAGAACCAGATTTTAGGGTCGACCTGCTAGATAGCACTACATGAAACGTGGGTAGCAAGCCGGACCAGAGTACCTCTTCCATTACCCAAAATAACGGGCGGAGCAGTGTTCAAAGCTGGCGGAGAGATAGGAGAATGGGAAAAGAGCTCAATGGTAGAAAAGGGGATACTAGCATGTAATACGATGCTGGAGCGTATTGGTGCCTCAAACAAAAGTCACTAGAATTCACTCGTAGAACTGTTCAGCAAAAATGGGACTGTAAAAAACTGTAGCCCAACTCTAAAACAGTACTCGAACAGTAAGTCGGCTTGCAACACGCGTGGTCCAAAAACGAAATATAATTGAGCCCACTCAATTCCGGTGATCCTTAACTATCGTATTATTGCACAAAAAAGACGTCTTGTCACGTTCATGTGTACACTGTGTACTGTGTGTACTCAATTACAAGAAGAGGGTGGCTATCGACCTGTGCTACGCGGTCGATCTTTCAATGAAAGATCGACCGCGTAGAGCAGGTCGATAGCCACCCTCTTCTTGTAATTGATACTATGTTGCAAACGCGTATAGTTGAGAGTTTCTTCTCAACAGGGATGTTTTCGCCGAATACTGGCAGCTAGTAGAGGCCGCGAAGAATGAAGCGCGTCGCAACAACTGAGGTCTCTATCAGTTTAAGGCGCTATCTGCCGGACCTCCATCATCGCTGGTGGGGGAGGAAGCGTTGTTTTATCTTGAAAATATCGTAAGGGCAACTACTAGCAAAGAGGGTCAGATCGACTTCTGAGCCGAAGTCCCCAAGAGACCGGGACTAGTCAACCTAAAATCTAGTCGGAGAAGTGTCTATTTAGGGTTTCCCGAGTGGAAATTTCGAGTGATGTCCTCAAAGAGAAACGACTCCATGCGACTATCTAAACATGCTGCTACGTGAGAATATCCCAAGACGTGCTAGGGTATGAAGGCATTCCTAGAAAGTGTCTCTACTGTCGCAAATTTATGCTGGCTTTTCCGTAGTGCGCACCTCTTCATGAATATTTGCTCACTACATTGGGGCAGTGCCTTTTTGCATTCATGTGGACGCTGTTACCAATTTAAAAGGCTAGTTCCGAGTAAAAAAGAGATTTTAGCTCCCTGAATCCCGGATTTGTAGTGCGTCGAAAGGCCTGAGTAGACGGACCTGGAAGCCCTTGCAGTAGAGACGGCATAGAGAAGAATTTACATGTACATCTACGCGCTCCAGGAGGTCTATACTATAGAAGAGCCCCTCACAACTTTTGGCTCTGGAATTTCAGTCATGTAACATAAGAGTTGTTATCTGAAAGGAGCTGCAAGCAGTGTGGCAGACACCCTGTGTAGAGTGAGGGGAGCATGTCGATTTCAAGGAGCTGACCGCTTCATTACATATTGATCTTTTGATAAAGAAGTATAGAATGCACGAAATACTACTCAGTTCTTCTAGTAGCTGCTCAAAGTTACCCGTCAGTAAACATTCGCTGTTGTGAATATGAATGCGCAAAGTCAGTTCTACGATGACAGAGAATTCTCAGGTAAAAGGCGCTTGTTTCTCGCTTTCTCTGATCATCTCTTTCGTCCGAACTGACATGGATGCTTCTGATGAAGTTTCATCGTGAAAATTTCTCCCAAAGTTAGCGCACGTCAATGAAACGAAAGGTTCCTCCTCACACTAGAAGAATCACACATAAACGACTTCCAGTTAACCTTAACATCTACTGGGCGTTGGCTCTCTTTACTAACTCCCAAAATCGGCTCAATTCGAGTGACGCTCCGGCAACATTTTCTCTGTTCAGAGAATGTGGAAATCAGAGCACAACTGTGAGACTATTCTTCAGAGTACTATTTTGCATTACGAAACTAAAAGCAGAGCGGCAAAATACAAGGCCCGCTTTCCAGTTGAAGGAGAATTGTGGATGCATGTTCAAGTCTTCAATTACAGAACACACCAACGACTCCGTTAATAGAGCGATACTCTATTACTTCATATTCGTGATGTTCCTCATGACAGTGTTGGTGGTAATCTTGTATGGCATGAAACTTCATTACAGGTTGTTTGAAGGGATTAGTTTCAGAAGTATGTCAATATTCTATAGTGTTTCAGGGTGAGACTCGCTGATGAACTTGACAAAATACGGCAGGACAAGGAACCCGCACGAGTGTACTGTGAGTAGAAACCCAGATTTAAGCGTATATGTGTTTCTTAACATAAGGCAGAGACTCTCACTTGTGCATATTCCTGACGCATCCAGATACGAAAGTCCCACCATAGACGTGGGCCCACTGGGAAAGACACGCTGGCTGCATTCAAACTTGGCTGATAGATGACTGGCGTTGACCTTAACTTATCTGTAACGGGTTGACGACCCATGCGTCGGTGCTGGAAAGTTACGTCTCGAAAAAGCTTCATTCTCAGTGCAGTCCTTAAGCAGACAGTTGAGAAGATGTGATCAGCTACTATACGAAAAAAGAGCAAAACCTAAGGCGTGTGCCAACATTATAAAACGTGAAGTCCTTACACGAATCAGATGGGTTACCGGCCACATTATACATCGACTGAGGCCGAAGTCGTTGCCCATGGCCTATCGCCCGTCCCCAAGTGCTCACGAATACAAAGGCATAGATTAATTTGGGAGTGGTATCTTCTCCCCGAACAACGCATCGCGCGGGCCGCACCGGCCGCGTATCGCAGAGATGGGATGGAAGATTGGAGCTCTGTGAAATATAGAGCCCTTTAATTATTTACAATTGCTGGCTAATTCCTTCAACCCCATTGCGGTTCTTATCGTCGATAATAGAGGAGGAGTCCTTTCCATACAATCAAGTCTGATAAACATGAAAACAGAAAAGAAACAAGAAAGAACAATCAAAAAGGACAAGGAAGAAAGGTAGTCAACAAAAAATATGGTGTCCTATTGCTTAGCGGAGAGATGGTCTGAATACGGTAACTGCAGTTTGAGGCCGCGACAACTGAGAAAGATCTGCCGCATGCGGCAAAATGGATCGGGAGAAGTTTCGCCCCTCGGTTATGCCAACGAAGTTGGTGGTTGGGCCGGAGTCGAGTCGATGAGTATCTCGCAGGACGATGAAAAACACTGCATAAAATAATTTTTTGAGCGTTGAGTACTGTCTCGCTTTTATGCAAACTAATTAATTAGAGATCTACATTGGATATACATATGGTAGCTAGCTTCCGTTCAAGGTTTTTGAGCTTGGATGTCTTTTCCATTTTGAATGCTAAAAAAGACGTCAAATGTATTGTGATTAATCGATCTGCGGCAGATCGACATTGGTGGTATTGGCACATTGGTACTTCATTGCAAAAGAGTAAGAGAGAGGACTAAGATTGCCCCGACACGTGAGGAGAGCGTGAGCATGAACAGGGTTCCTCGCAGTTTCATTCGACCATACCCATACAGCGGGAGTTCGAAATGATTACATTTTACAAGAGAGGTTTTCGACGACGACTAACTGTTCATTTCCTTTATGCAGTAATCGAATTTATCTTTTCGATCAACATCCTTCTCTTCAACTGAATCACCTGTCGTCATCGATTTCCTAGAGCAGACGCCAACGCTAACGTCTCCATTTGTCGCTGTCGCGAGCCAGAGTAGTCCAGTTGATCATATTTGCTCGAGGGACGCGAGCACAGCATTCTTTTAGTTAAGAGCTCCTGTGAAAAAGTCTGACCATCGCTGGCGACTGTCCTGGTGTTCGTTTGACGTCCCGAAGGTTTCAGTCAGTAGAAATTGGCATTTGATCAAGCATTCAGCTATGATTCAGCTATGAAGAGCGATTGTTCAGATCGAGGATTTCTCTCAAGTCCTACAGACGTAAAAACAACTTCTCTTGACAAATACTCCAAACTTTTTTGGTGATGGCAGTGTACAAATGATTAAAACTAGCAAAAAATGTAAAAGACAGACTGCAACGATCTCGACTTAGTAGATTAACAAATAGATAGAGCTGACGGATTGCGATGACACTTAAACCGATAGTACCAGGCGCCATGGTAGCTGCGATCTTTCATCTTGCTTCGACTTGAGTTTACTAAATATATAAAGCTGCTTTCGAGTTAATATTGTCAGCGACTCACCACCAATTTTACATTGGCCATAAATAGTTCTATCACATACAACAGCATTCATTCCTAGTGTGCCCGTAGACAGTACCAGTCCAATTTCCTAAAACTATCGCATCTTCCAACTGTATAATTCATATTTCAGACGTCGAAGCAGGCTCTGGGGCGCAAAGAATCGTACCGTCACCACTGTCACCTCCTCTCACTGACCACCAAGTATATAATCCTGTTGGAGAAGTTCTCGTGGATGATGTCAGACGTGCAGCCATTTGAGAAACTCATTGGGATTCATGGGAGACGCTTTCTGGACCGAATCAGTCCTTCTTTTTATTCGCATTAATTGCATTCTTTCATTTTCAATCCGAATTATAAATCGAGACAGCTTTTCCGTTTTTTATTAACAGCGTTTGGAAATCGTGGTAAATCCCTGTAACAAGTATACACTGATGCTCAGATCTTCATAGAATCTAGTGCGTTTCTGCAAGCACTTCCTATAAAGGATAAAAAGGATAAAGTTTTTGGCGTTAATCAATCCCGTCTGAGGGATGCGCCCCCGCACTCGACTTCCATTCAGAATCGTAGCGGCGTCNGAGTCTGGTACCAATTCACCGACCCCGGAGGGATGGAAGGCTTGGTTGGCCTAGACGGGCATCGATCCGGGATTCGAACCTCTGACCGTGCCTGTGATATAGTGCGCCACTTGCCACTACACCACCTCCGCCCATGATTCACGATAAATTTGGGCTCACAGCTCCTGACGAATAATGGAAGTGATAATCCATAATAGTGCAATAGTGTCAAAGAAAAATCGATGTATCCAGGGAAATATCAGGCTTCTAAAAAAGAAGTGAAATCAGAGGCTGATCAGAGATCAGAAAGTCACGGCAAAAATGCACAGAAGGGGTTGCTGGTCGAGCCGTCCAAATAAGTGTGACATTGAGTACAGCTGGCCACAGTACGCTGCCTGTGTGCAAAGCGTGTGTCTCGGTGCGAATGGCACAGCCTGTTCACTCTCTGCAACGCCGTTAAACGGCAAATGAATGGTTTCTTTGGCTCTATCTGGGCCGTTTCTCGACACACAACAGTGTTCCTTGCGCTGTACTTCGGGTCACAGGTTCATCCTAGAAAAAAATCGAAGAGATTGTTCTCGTCATAAACTGTGTATTGAGTGTCGCGGCTACTTATCATAAAAAAGAAGAGGAAGCTACAAGCCTCCTCACTTCGTGGGTGTAATTGTATTAGGCCGTGTGTAATTGTATTTCGAAATTTTATAACAGTCTAAATTCAACCCGAGGTTCTGTGGGGGGTCAAGGGGGGCTCCTTCGTAAAGACACCGTCCACGGCTATACGCATACTTATCCGGCAACCCTTCCCTCCTTATTTGACCATATAATATCCAACTGTCTACCCATATTCATCAAACAGTTCTTCATGAGCTATAATCGGCCTTACAACGGACCTGAGACCTTAGACGTTTTAACTGCTGCTGCTCCGCGAGTTGGTGAGTTGGTGTGGCAACCACTCGTCAAGTTTTTTCACCACTAGAAGCTGCTTGTGGTGGTCAGCAACGACTTTATGGGTTACGCCCATCTTCTTGGCATTCTCTCTCAGATAGATTCTTGGCTCTTAGATAGACTCCTAGATTCTTGGCATTATTTCTCAGGTTCACGCAGATTATGACTGCTCTTAGCAAAACATCGTGATCAACTAACGATGGTCGACCAACTCGCTCTTTTTCTTTCAGTGGCTCGTCTCCATTTCTAAACTTCTGAAGCCGGGGCGAACCGTTCTATCCGATGCGGTGCCTTTCCCCATGCAATGTTGATGTTTGTGGCCGCCTTCTTCGCAGCTCGACCAAGCCTTAACTCGTGAATTGAAACCGTCCGGAAAGCAGTCCTATCCATTCTGCAAAAAAGGACGTCTCAATGATTTCGAAAATCTTACGAATTTTGGGGAGAGCGCTCCGACGTAGAGAGCAATTACGGACCTACATAAGGAGCACAATACATCGATTGATCTAATTTGACAGGCACCAAAATTTGAATTTATATAGCGCGTGCGCGGAAACCGCAAGAACTTTGGAAACGAGAAACCTAATAGTAGTACCCTTTCAATGCCTCTCTATAGAAGTTTCCGAGAAATTCCTTTGGAGATCAGGATTGTTGTGAAATTCTCGCATATTCCTTCAGCAGTACCTGATATATCACCCCACTAACAAGTAGCCATCAAAATATGCCCATCTGTCTATCTTCCTCTGTAACATAGCTATCGCCGTCTAATTGGCAAGGTGTGGGTTAGAAATGATGACGTGAAATAAAACCTTCGATTCAGTAACTCCGAAGGATATCGATCGATGTAATCGGTTTTTGTGAAAGCGCCGAAAACGCGCAATTGGTCACGTCACTGACTAAAAAACCACAAATTTCATAGAGCTTCAAGTTATTCTAGACAAAAAGACATAGGTTTCTGAGTTACGTGTATCACAGAGTGACTAAAATTAGCTGTGGCATAATCTACTATCTCAGTTCGCTCTAAACTTCGGGAAGTGGATGTATTGAGCCTCCTTTACCATTGCACCCACAAGAATTATCGAGCTGCTCAACACCGGTCATTGTCACTCTATCGAATAAAGGAAGTCAGAAGAAAAAGTGGTGGTTGAAGTCATTTCCTGCAGTCACTTCAACGTGCAGAATTTCAGGAAAATCTCTTTTATGCTTAGGTCATAGGTAAAGATTACCCGGTAAGGCTGACTTGCCTTTCTTTGCTTCGTTCTATTACTGTGGATTTGATTCAACAGACATGAAGCACAATCTGAAACAGTGAATCAATAGCTGTCCATATATTAACTACAAGCTGCTGAAAGATAACGGCACCATGTTACGAATTCGAGCCTATTATTGTTATTTCTTGAAGTCCCTCTTATGCATAACAGTGAAGTTGTGGACGTCGGTGGAACTTACTCCGCGTGAGCTTCATAGAAATCCTCAAAGAAAACGCGAGCACATTAGAATGGGAATTGGGGATAGGTGGAGCCCCCAGGTGAACAAGTGCTAGTCATGCGTGTCGAGTGCCTTCTAAAAGTCACGTTTCTCATTCAAGGCAGACTGACAAGTGGGATTTTCAGTCGCTTTCTAAAACGTTCATGTAGTTGTGAGAGTATTTAGTAATTCACTTGAGAAGCTCATGGTTTTACGACCTTCTTAAGTTTAGCACTTTTTAGAAGCATGTAATACTTGAAGCTGTGTTGTTATCTGGCGAAGGGATTGTTATGTCACGAGTCATCGAGAATCGATCGTTAGTAAGACGCAACTAAAAAATGGACGAAGCTGTTATAAGCTTGTTGCTCCCGACACCGACCTATCGTGGTCGGGCTTCGATCTCACAACATTGAGTCAACACAAATTATCACAATTCCTCCTAAGCCTTCCACAACGTAGGCAAAATTTGCGGATACCGTTTCCTAGTTCATCCTGAAAATGCTCTACACCGTGCAGTAATTCATTATCTCGAGGTCTTGTCCCAAATACTGGTTACAAGGTTTTCTATCGCAATTCGTAAACGATGCACCCAATGTCGTATAATTCGTAAATGTGGCAATCATTTTCGTAAATTTTGCACTCAATTTCGTAAACTTTACCTTTGATAATGACCCTGCCTCTTCAGACCCAGTACATAATCCATTGGTCATAAACCATTCAGCGGTGCGCTATCCATCAGGCTTTCAGTTAGATCCATATAACCAGTGATAGGCTGGAGAGGCAGGATACTTAAATCATATCCCTCTTCTGAGCCAATGTTCCGGTATGGACCGATAACGACATCGAATACGGCTGACCGAAAAAGGATTCGATCCCGTCAAGGATGAGCCACGCTTCTGACCACTCCTGTATCCTTCCTTGTTTTGGAGTTACAGATTACCCATGGCTACTATCCAGTGATCGCCAAAGGAGCTGAAAAAACTGTACTAGAGAGGGAATAACGCATTTTTGTGATGCTTCCAGGTACAACCTAAAAATAAAGGGGAGGGGTAAGGTAGTAGTATCTGAGGACAGACCAATGCGAGGTAGTTCGTCATACATAATGTACTTAGAAAACCAGTTGACCACCTTTTTCGTATACACTCAAGAATCAATAAAGGACATTTCACCGCCGTCATCCTTACACAAGGGGATGTGATGTGGTCCAATTAAGCGTTCGATTCCCATCGATACTTCTTTTTAAATAGCATATCCATGATAGATCTGGGGAGGCCTCAGCAAACTGGCTCCTTAGCCATTGAAATCATCAATGCAGTCAAACTTGTTGCTTCGCATCCCTCAATCGATTAGGTGGCCTTCCCGGGAGTTCTAAAGCAAACAAAAGGCCATCTTGTCATGAGCTTATTAGAGGCTTTCTGTTGCTGTATAGCATTACCGATTGTCTCTTAGGAATGCACAGTGGGCAGGATTTTCCCAAGAATATTCTTAAGATGAGTTCATTGCTGTGTTACCTTCGAAAATTGCAATGTTTAACGGCAATTATTTTTAAAAAGCTGTAGATCCTACAAGATTAGGGGAGTTTCCAACTAAGGAAATACAGTACCCTTTGTGGGAAGCTAAATGCCTCATTCGAGGCCAACGGTGAAGCCGATCTCCTCTGACAATGCCATTAATATAATTGCCTTTCTGACACTTAATCTGAAAGATCTTAATGCTGATTAGGTACGTTTCCATGGCGAAGACAATGAAAAAACTCTCATCCCAAATTGTCAGCTCGCAGCCATCTTACTTTCCCAAATCAGTGTAGGTCACGGAAAAGTGGATAGTTCAGTCCAGTTGGAGAGTTCGACCCACGTCCGTCCATAATCGCTCGGTCCCTACCAAACGCTCACACCGCTGCAATTACTTGTTACGCGGGCCAAGGGGCGGGGCCGGCTCCTCGGGGACAGGCGCGCTTGGCTCCTCTGGGACACTGCTTCCCGCGTCACTTCTGCGAAACCGGTGATTATTCAGTCTGTTCTCATGAACCTCGTCATGGGACTTCTTACTCCGATACTTTTCATTTCTCCCTCCTCACTCCTTCGTTTACTTATCCTCTCTGTTATTCTACTCCACCATTAGCTGGGATTTCTGATTTCTTGTCCATTTTACTGTAATGATTGCAGTGATTTTGGGAAAGAGAGATGGCTGAGATGGAGCACACGGCTGAGGAAATGGTAGAGGGTAAGTCTATCTACAATAATTGCTTTTTCATTCTATTGTATTCTATTCCTTATGAAATTCAAGTACATCTGCCCACATGGGAAAGGTGTTAAGCTAAACGGACCGATCGATACCGTGACTTTGACGATGAAGGGCATTCATATTAAATGAGCGTCGCTGGCTTATGTTCATAACGTCGAGAAGAGCATGCACTTACTGTCATGTTGGGCATTGTCGATGAAGCGCTCTTTTACTGCATAGAAGAAATTGTTACTTAGCGACAATGGGGCGAATTTTTGAAGAGTTACTAGACGATGTCAAACCATATAAGAAGCATTGTGATTGAGTTTTTCAGAAGGTCTCAACACTGCACCTTAGTGCCTATTTTGAAGGAGACGAAGTTAGCAANAGTTTTGATCTAAAACATGTTGTAGAAGAGCCGATGGAAGAAGATTCCTTAATGACAAACGATCCAGAAGATGCTGAAATGATCGATGGAATGGATGAGGAACAGGAGGAATTTGGTGAGGAGCCATCGTTCTCATATGATTTCTAAAAGGAATGTTGGATGTTTCTACTTCGTTGGCCAGCGCGATTCCGCGAAAAGCAGAAAAAACTGGGAATAAAAACTTGCAGTCCATTAGGAATAGTAGCTACCTAATGATAAAACTATTAATTGGTCAGATTGGATTCCATCTATTTTTGAAGTAGGAATGAGTCTATGGTGATCACATGTTCATTTGTATACTAAGAATCGATGATATTGTACTGCAACGAATTTGTTTGTAGATAAGGCTAAGAAGAGCAAGAAGGCAAGTCGTGGACGGAAATCCAAGAGCAGCCGAAAGAAATCAGAATATCCAGACCCTGGAACAGCCACATCCGCAGAGATGTGTGCTGCTCTTGATATCCAGGACGTCGCTATTGAGTATACAGAAGAGGACTATACTACAATTACCAGTCTAAAGGTCTAAATCCGTTATACTTGTTGGATGCTATTTCTCTTGATTGCCTTTCATCAACCATATTTCAGAGTTTCATTCACCGAGTGCGACCAGCAATTCTGGAAGCAAATCCCAAATGTAATGCTACGAAGGTTTATCCTTTAATCCAAGTGAAATACCGCGAATTTCAAGAGGATCTCGCTGCTCAGGGTCGCTCACAGGCTGTGAAGAAAGCAACAAAGCAGTTCGTTTTTGTACTTTGGCATGCCTCGTATTATGCGGATTTAGTGTTTTACCAACGTCTCATATTCCGTTGCAACCTTATCTTTTATCTTTAGGCCAAAACCTCCACCTCTGGAGCAGGATAAACTCGTGGCTCCAATCAAAATCCGCATATCTGCTCGCAAAAAGCGAAGAAATGACTCGGATGATGAAGGCGGTGCGTCCTTCTTGTAGAAAAACTCTTGCTTCCAGCACTGATTTGTGCACCCTTTAATCAATCAAGGCTACCTATTTGGGTATTCATGGATGTCTCACCGTTTCCCGTAATGATAGGTTTCTGTTTCGTCTTAGTGCCTATTAGAACTCATTGGAGGACCTCCAAAATAGCTTCACACCAACCCTTAGCCAATCCCGTTTTCCGATTATTATACCATCAGCTACTTTTTTACAACCTTGGTCGACGACTTATCTCTTGCCTCGGCCCACGAGTTTCTTAAAGTATTGATCGCTGCAGGTTTTTGCAGTACTCATGTAACAATGTTGAATCGTCACTATTTGTGAATCAATACCCTTATCCTTTCCTTTTATCCTATCTTTCTTCCTCTTTTTTATAACATTTTTTTCCTCGCTCATAATTTTCTTATACCTCGATTGCTGCTCATTGTGTCATCTCAACCAATTCTAAGTCCATCATGTAGGTCTTCTTTGTCTAATACTCTTAGTAGCTTCTTTTGCGTCCTTGCTTACTTTTTTGCCAATAGTTCCACCTGTTTAGCCGCTGACAGCGATCAAGAGTTCGAATCCCTCTTGAAGCAGCATGAACATCAACTCGATGAAGAGGACAAAGAGAGAGAGGAGAAAAAAGCAAGCCGGTCTGTTGAATTATCTATTTATGCGTGTTTTTATGTAAGTAAAGATTGTATTGCTGATTTGCTCGTTAAAAATTTTCTGTCTTAGCGCCGCACAACGTGCTGATAGGAAAAAGCAGGCTTTAGAGAAAGCACAAGCCTCTCGAAAGGCTAAGCGAGCTAGGGGCGAGGAGGAAGAGGTAATGATTACAGTGTTTCTGTTGCTGATACCACATGGTAGAAGTTCACGTACTTCAGATGGAGCACCAAGACTATTGTGAAGTATGTAGGCAAGGAGGCGAGATTATCCTTTGTGACACTTGTCCCCGAGCATATCATACTGTTTGTGTGGATTCTGAAATGGAGCAAGCTCCAGAGGGTGAATGGAGTTGTCCTCATTGCGAAGAGCATGGTCCTCCACCTCCACCGAAAGAAGAAGAGCCGGTTAAAGTCAATATGGAGTACTGCCGAGTATGCAAGGTGGGCGCATTTCTTAATCACGCTTCAGCTACTGAAATTCAGCTACACGATTGTCATTTGCTAGGCACAGACCTTTATTCTGCCAAGCCTAATTATTAATTAATCATAATTATTCACTCCTTGATTCGATATTTTAAATGTGAGCAACATTTTTAAGGGTGTGGGATCACTTCTGTGCTGCGACAACTGCCCCAGCTCTTTCCATGCGTACTGTATTAATCCTCCTCTGGAAGAGGTACGTTAGAGATAGTTAATTTTCTATCTAATTCATTTTCATAACTTTGTGATATTTTCTTCAGGTACCCGAAGACGAGTGGCTCTGCCCGAGGTGCACCATACCTGAGCCTAAGCAACGGCCAGAGAAAATTTTATGCTGGAGGTGGATCGAAATACCGTATCCCGATCCCATTGAAGTGAATCCCGATCAAGAGCCAGATAAGGTAAGCTTCTGAAGTACTGCCCATGTTTCTACACGATAACTCATCATATTTTTCTAATAGGATGCTATTCTTCTCCGCCCCCCACGCAAGATGGAACCTCGTAGAGAAAGGGAGTTTTTCATTAAATGGAGATATATGTCATATTGGCATTGCGAATGGGTCAGTGAAACGCTAATGGACGTGTACTTTACCGCGGTATGTTTCTTTTCTTCGAAGACGACTATCCTTCCAAGACCAGATTCTTCTCTAGGCCCCCATATTTTGCAGTATAATTTTGAATGCTTGGAAATTATAGCTATTGCGAATGTATTGGCGAAAGTATGATAGCGAGAATCCGCCCATCTTCGACGAGTCAACTGCGCAAAGGCATCATAAGGACAATGATCCCTATGAACTTCGCGAAAAGTTTTACCAGTACGGTATAAAACCAGAATGGATGCAGGTACTATATTTACATATTCCACTACACCAGTGATTCCAGTTGGTCAACGGCTTTGAAAAGTTCATTACAGGTTCATCGCATTATTAATCACATGCAGTATGGTAAAACACAGTTTGATTATCTCGTGAAATGGAAGGAGCTTGCATATGAACAGGCGACATGGGAACGGGATGATATGGATATTGCTTATTATGAAGATGCCATAAATAAGTATTGGATACATAGGTAAGCAAAAGTTCGAGAATTACTTTTCACAAAATCTTGGTTACCTCCGTTTCAGGGAAAAAATGCTCGGTGAGCCGATTCCGAAGCATATTGCTAAGAAGATTGCTGCCCAACGAGAAAAGAAGGGGCTTCCACCTCTTGAAAGTACTGACGAACCGTTGAGCAAAAAGAAGAAGCGGGATAAGCCTCTCACTGATGTGAGTTAGCAATATTGCCAATGTCTTTGTCCAGGACACTAATAAAGAATCTTCAGATTCGGAAAAAGTATGAAGTGCAGCCTGATTATATCTCGGAAACTGGGGGAACCCTTCACGCCTACCAACTCGAAGGTGCCTACTGTTTTACGGTTTTATTTTTGATCGTTTTGGGGAAGATGACTAATCGGAGAGCATGTTCTCCCTTTCTAGGAATCAATTGGCTTCGGCACTGTTGGTCAAATGGAACAGACGCTATACTCGCCGATGAAATGGGTTTGGGAAAAACCGTTCAATCTCTTACCTTCTTGTATTCTCTTTTGAAGGAAGGTCATTCGAAGGGACCATTTCTCGTAAGCAGTTTTTCTTCCATCTATTAGTGGTTAGATGTACTTTATTCACTCTGGTTATTCTATGTAGATTGCTGCACCTCTATCAACGATTATCAACTGGGAGCGTGAGGCAGAGCAGTGGTGTCCCGATTTCTATGTCGTCACATATGTGGGTGACCGCGATTCTAGAATGGTCATCAGAGAGCACGAATTCTCGTTTGTCGAAGGAGCCGTGAAGGTCGGAACTTGGGCGATATTTGTTTATGTGATGAGAAGTCTGCTATTTTCATTCTGTCCGTTTTAGGGAGGTCCTAAGGCTTCACGGATGCGTTCCCAGGAAAATATGAAATTCCATGTTCTGCTTACTTCTTATGAGTGCATCAATATGGACAAGGTAATATCGTTGAACTAAATCAGGCGTTTGAAATACGGTGAAAGGTCAACTCCCACTCAGTTCAATGGATCATCTTGTAAGCAGCACAGAAATTGTTATCTTAATCTTAGTTTAGTTTAGTGGATTAGTCAAACGTACAGATGATTCATTGCATAGGAATGGAATAGTCAAATGACGTCGTTCCCACTTAAGAAAGGAAAGCATGCATACCTCAAATTGAACTGACTTTTGATTAATTGCAACTTTCGTGGTAGTGAGCTTTTTTCAGGCAATTTTGTCTTCTATCGAATGGGAGGCTCTGGTAGTTGATGAAGCTCATCGTTTAAAAAATAATCAATCTACTTTCTTCAAAAATCTTCGGTAGATTCCATACAACATTTTTCTCTTTTAACATCTGCATATGTATCAAATATCATTTTTTAGCGAGTACAATATCAATTATCGTTTACTCCTAACTGGTACACCCCTGCAGAACAATCTTGAAGAGCTTTTCCATTTGCTCAACTTCCTTGCACCTGATCGATTCTTGTGAGTTGTTTTGTTGTTCTTCTCTATGCCTAAAAAGTTTCGTGACATCTTGTTATCCGCTATGCCCTTGCAAACGGTAATAAGGGGCTGCCTCTGATGCCATTTTCACTTTTTTCCGGCAAGATGCTGTCTCTTTAGATATCTAAAATAGCAGCTTAACATCTATCAAAGAGCGTAGTGTGCTGAAGAACGATTTAAAAGCCGAACGAGGAATGAAATTTTTCTTGTTTATATTGGCACCTTCTGTTAAAAACAGTTTTCAGCGACTTGGAGTCTTTCACACTGGAATTCGCTGAGATTTCCAAGGAAGATCAGATCCAGAAGCTGCATTCTCTACTGGGTCCCCACATGTTGCGTCGCCTGAAAGCTGACGTGCTTACAGGGATGCCTTCCAAGAGTGAACTTATTGTTCGAGTGGAGCTCAGTTCGTTACAGAAGTGGGTATTGCATACTGAAGATTCACATTTTGTTAAGCTGTGCTGTGATATCAGTCGAACACTTCGACTAATCGTTGAACTGCGTTGTTTAATATAATATTTGTAAGTCAATGACAAAATAAGCGGGAAACTTGAGAGAAAACATTATGGATGCTTTAACTGATCATGTCTTTCGATTTTGTCTCCCAATGTCCAGATTCCGTCCATAGTTGGTGCTGCTAGATGGAACTTAAACATTAAGCGCAAAAAAAGACCAACCTTTTTGCAGTATCAGTAGCGGTTGTTCGGTACATTCAATACAAAGAACTTGAAACTCAGAGAGAAACATTGAAAACGTAAACAGAGCTTGAGGCTTTTTTTACCGTCTATCACATCTGAGCTATATAAAGTGCAATTTTTCTTCTGTGGTGCGGAAACATTTGCAGCATTTTGAATGAAATAATGTGATTGATTTAAGAAAGTACTATAAAAACATACTTACTCGCAACTTCGATGCTCTGAACGTCAAAAACGGTGGATCGCAGATGTCCTTGATCAACATTATCATGGAGCTCAAAAAGTGTTGTAATCATCCTTATCTGTTTGCTAAAGCCAGTATGGAAGCGCCTAAGCTTAAAAATGGAATGTAAGTCTCTTTGTGAGTCTGAACTTCCTTTTTTCCACTAATAATTTTTCCTCTTTTAGGTACGAAGGAACTCAGCTGATCAAAAATGCTGGAAAATTTGTTTTACTGCAGAAAATGATGCGAAAACTTAGAGAAGGAGGTCATAGAGTTTTGATATTCTCCCAAATGACCATGTGAGTTTTCCTCCGGATACCCTTTACATAAGACAGATTGTGTCAAACGAAGAAGTTCTTTTTAGGATGTTAGATATTTTGGAGGATTTCTGTGAGGTGGAAGGATACAAGTATGAAAGAATTGATGGGTCTATCACCGGACAAGCAAGACAGGATGCTATTGATAGATTCAATGGTATTTCTTTTTATAGTGATCGTTCTACACCAATTGGCTATTTTATTTCTTTATAGCTCCTGGTGCGCAACAATTTGTGTTTCTTCTTTCTACCCGAGCTGGTGGTCTTGGTATCAACCTTGCTACAGCTGATACTGTAATCATTTATGACTCGGACTGGAACCCTCATAACGATATACAGGTGAGTTTTTTTGATCTCTGCACCGTGGAGATATAAAGAAACTGCGATACAGCCTACATCTTTCATTACAAACATTTATGCACAATCTATTTCAGGCATTTTCTCGTGCTCATCGCATTGGTCAACAGAACAAAGTAATGATTTATCGCTTTGTGACTAGAAATTCTGTTGAAGAACGTATTACATCCGTTGCAAAGAAGAAGATGTTGCTCACTCACTTAGTTGTCAGAGCCGGTCTCGGTCAGAAGGGACCTAGCATGAGCAAGTCCGAGCTTGATGATGTGTTACGGTGAGTGTACCTCATTTGTTCGCTCTGGTAAAAAGAGTATTCGTAATCACTCGCCTGTTAATCTCTAGCAAAAAATGTTCGCTCTACTACACAAACTGAGAGCTACCACTCACTGATTCAGAGCTTTATTCATCTGTTACAAGTCGATAATTGATGCTGATTTACAAACTTTCTTTAAAGGTGGGGCACAGAAGAGCTGTTCAAGGATGATGAGCCAACAGGAGAAACAGCTGAAGGCGAACCTGGGAAGAAGGCTAACGAAAATGAAATCGTGTGGGATGATGCTGCTGTTGAGGCTCTTCTAGACAGAGAGAGGGACACTGAACCAAAGGTGTGTATCAAATGACACTTGAGTTTCTTGAGAAATCATTAATCTTCTGTTTTCTTGGAAGCACTGCGCGACCAGAGATCTAGTTAGGAGAGTCAAACTTAGGATTGAGCTGCTTGCCCTTACTGATTAGCGAGACTATTGCGTCATTTTATGGTAGAGTTTAGGACAAAGACGGAGAGAAGAAAGAGCACTGGACGAACGAGTATCTCAGTTCATTCAAAGTAGCTACTTATACTACAAGGGAAACTGATGATAAAGAAGAAGAGGAAGAGGAGGAAATGGAGGTTAGCTTCACATCAGATGGTCTACTAACCCCCGTGTTTGTCGTAGTCTTTAGTTAGCTTGTGAACCAGACATCAATTTACATTAAAGGTTATCAAGGAAAATGATAAAGAGCCCGATCCGGACTATTGGGAGAAACTTCTTCGACACCATTATGAGCAAGATCAGGAAATGGAAGCACAAAAACTCGGTAAAGGCAAAAGGCTCCGAAAACAGGTCAACTATGCAAGCGAAAATATGGGTCAAGACTGGCAGAATCGTGGTGGAGAGGTAATTATAGTTTATGTGCTTTCGAAGAGTCACAAAATTTGCTCTTTTTCAGCAGCAGAATAATGACGATGATGATCTCTCTTCGTATGATGGAGGTTCAGAGAAAGCTTCTGGTGAACACTCTGACGATGACTTCGAAGGCATCGGAGGTGAAAAGAAGAAGAAACGAGAACGTGACACTGAAAAACTCCCGCCACTTCTTGCAAAGGCAATTTTTGTGGTCTCCTCATACTACTTGCGGCCTAAGCTATTTCGGGCTAATTGCAGGTCAATGGTCAATTAGAAGTTCTTGGTTTCAATCCGAGACAGCGGCGTGCCTTCTACAATGCAGTTATGCGTTGGGGTATGCCACCACAGGACGCCTATCAATCTCAGTGGCTTGTAAGTGTACTGTATCGCAATATCGTGGTGAAGAGCAAAAGCCTGCTCAATTTAGACACGTGATCTGAAAGGCAAGTCGGAGAGAGCTTTCAAAACATATACGTCTTTGTTTATGCGGCACCTGTGTGAGCCTGGCGCAGATAGTCAGGAAACCTTTAATGATGGAGTTCCTAGAGAGGGCCTCAATAGGCAGCATGTGCTCACGCGTATTGGAATAATGAGCCTCATTCGGAAGAAAGTTCAGGTTTGTATGTAGTCATAACTTTGTTGTTTCGAAGAAGCAGTAAGGATGATAAGTGGCTTTCCAGGAATTCGAACAGGTCAATGGGGAGTGGTCAATGCCAGAAATGCGTACCAAGGTTTTGGAAGCTGCGGGAGCCAGTACAGCGAAGACTACTTCTTCATCCAAAGCTAGCAGTCGGGAGCATAGTGTAGCTCCAGAGGATCGAAAGGAGGAAAGCAGTGACCCTCCAACTGAAGCGCCAGAACCAGCCAAGGTTAAGATTTTCTTTTTAGACTGATCTAGATGCTACAATCGCTCCTTCATTGAGCCCATTCAATTTAAGACGGACACTGAAGACGCAGTATCATCTGCAGCGGATTCAAAAGAAGATTCCAATGCAACTTCGGCAGTTGAAGAAGAAAGTGATAGTGCAACCAAAAAGAGTGGACGACCTCCTTTCAAGTTCAACATGGCTGGTCAGTTATTTACGTCATTCTTCTAGATCCATAAATGCGGTATGTCTTTAAATTGTACTTGATTGTATAGATTATTTCTTTGTCATCAGATGGTGGATTCACTGAACTGCACACATTATGGGTTAACGAAGAAAAGGCTGCTGTCCCCGGTAACGAATACGAGATCTGGCATCGTAGGCATGACTACTGGCTCCTTGCTGGAATAGTGCAGTAAGTCTGACTGTAAAAAATTGCTAAACGTTTACATTGATTCAATGTTGCTATATCCAGATACGGTTACGGGCGGTACCAGGACATTCAAATGGATCCACGCTTTGCAATAATCAATGAACCATTCCGTCAAGAACAAGGGAAAGGAAATTTCCTTGAAATCAAAAATAAATTCCTGCAAAGGCGTTATAAGGCACGTCAAATTTCTGTGATTTCATACTGTGACAAGCTAGATTCTTTTTCAGCTGCTTGAACAAGCCCTAGTGATCGAGGAGCAGCTCCGACGTGCTGCTTACATGAACCTCCAGAATAGCACAACTGATGGAACCGCACAGTTAGCTCAGCGATTCGCAGATATAGAAAATGTGGCTGATTCGCACGCGAATGTCGCCAAAGATTCTGCAGCCGGCAATCGAAATGCCAATGCTGTTCTCCACAAAGGTGAGATGTTTATCATAACTAGTAATTGTTAGCTATATTCAGCTTTCTCGAAGTACAAATTTATGAGGCATTTAATGATATTTGATGATGACAGACTGGTTTTCAGTATTGAATCAATTGGAGGAACTGTTGTCGGATATGAAGGCTGATGTATCTCGCCTTCCTGCTACTTTATCGCAGCTTCGGCCTGTCACACATCGCTTGGCCATGACTGAAAGACAGTACGGTCTAAATCATTTCCTTTCTCGTATTTAAGTGCGCAGTACTGATGCTTTCATTCCTAATGAGCTTTTCAGAATCTTGTCTCGTCTTACATCAAAGGATCCTGATGCTATGGCTGGTCGATCTCCTCTGCCGCCACCTGGTCCGTTCGTGACGCCCACTCTGGGCCAACAGCTTTCTGGTATCCAGCCAAAATTCGCAGCACTACATCAGCCGGGAAAGGTGAGCTACCTTCAACGATCGTTATTCATCCTTTTAAAACTACTTCGTGTCTTTCATTCCAGATGTCGAGCATGTTTGCGGATGTTACCGACTCTCCAACTTCGTCAGATGCTCCACCAGAGAAGAAACCTTGTGAGGAGAATAATGCATCTAAATCGGCAGTTGAGGACGAAACACCCATGGATCTCTCTGCACCACAACAACCCTCACCATCAGAGAAGCCGGCTGAGAAAGCAAAAAGTACGCAAGAGGTCTCTACTGCTTAACTATTTTGCATGATGTGATACCTGCAATAATGTGCATTTTATACAACTCATTTCAAACCCGCTGTGCTTGCATTTCTGTGAATAGCAAGCCATACCGTAATTATAATTTATTTCTTTGTCCATCTTGATATCCTAGCATAGTCAAGGTATTAACATTTGTTTTTCGCGGACGTGTTTGTATGTTACTGGAATTCCGAGGTCCTTCTTTCCCCATAATCCAAGTCATGTTTTATTGTGGAACATCTTGTTATGTGAGTATGTAGCCTGCAGAATGTGAGTCAACATTTTACGGTCATTATGTTCAATGTTTCAAATAAACTGTTTTTCCCTCTAAAAACCGTAAAGATGTGAATTGTTAAATCATCTACTGTTAAGAGGAACTCTCTTTCTCTGAACAAACCTTTTACCTTAAGGACAATGGCGCTCAGAGCTCTTGTTCCGAACGGGTTCCTACTGCTGAGAGGTTGTGCACCTAATTGATACTACTAAAGAGTGACGTGATTGCTGCTCAGACCAGTACGGTACTTACAGATAACGAGACATGTAATGGCGAACCGCTTGCTTTCGCACTTGTTCGATCATTCAAATCATTTGTCGTTGTTACTATTCCTGGTAAAGAGAAGGTCCTTCGAAGGCGATATGGTGCAAGATGTGAAGGGTTGGTGCAACAATGATGTTTAGGCCAAACCAGTTAGTTGAAGAGATATTCCAGTGCAACGTTCATTTGTCTCGATTACCAAGCAACAATGGAAATTATCCATGCCAAAATCGTCACAGGCTCGCCTTCATGCTGTATACTAGACTGCATGGACGTGTTTGTTGATAAGCACGGGGTGGATTCGATAGCTGCGTTTATTTCACGTTTGAAAGGTTAGTCATCATAATCCCCATCTGTTAAATACAACTCTTTTTTGTGGTTATTTTTTAAGCCAAGTTCCCCGTCATTGCCGTCTGTTCGGAAGCTTCCATTGATGAAGAAGAATACAATCGGTTGCGTGCCGTAGCAAATTCTGTAATCAGGCTTCAAAGACGAGGGAATCGCTGTGTTTCGGAACTGGTGATGTATAAGAAGAACGGGAAACGAACTAAGGCGGTATGTACAACGTAATACTAAAAACACGTTCTGCTATATAGGTGCATTCCTGATATTTATGCGCTTTTGAACGCTCTCTCTGAGCGAAAACACCAAATACGCTTTATTCCGAATCTTGATATATCCCTGCTCCCGAACTCTTTTATAAAAGATGCGTCTCCCTACCGACGGACGTAGCATCTCTCCAATCCTTCCGAGGAATGACAGCACTCTGAGAAAGAGGCCCTATTCGTTCTAGAAGAAACATAGGACTCCAACTTCGACTCTCTTCCATGGCAGCCAAGCATTGCTCACCATAGTCCCTGATTATGAAGTTCTCTTCTGATTCCTCTCTTCAAGTCGAGAACACGCTCCAGGCCTTTCACACTAGAACAACACATGAAAATGCCTAGCAGCGTTCAACAGTTTAGAGCATGACCCACCACCGGCTGCCGTGGTGTGTATTGGCATGCATACAAACTGGCCTATTTCGTTTGTTCACGATCTCTTCATTTACATGTAGCAAATGAGTTTTTCTTCAGAACTAGCTCACCTGTTCGCTCTTTGCTACACGTTCTCAATAAAGCTCATGAAGCTCGAAATAAGTATTTTAGACGGAAGCGTTCTCCATAAACGCTGACTTGGAGATATTCACTGAAAAGTTCGAACCATCTGATGTCAATTCTGTGGCGGCTTCAGAAAAGCCTAGTATAGCAACAATGGACATGGAACCGGAGTTGAGCGTAAGTTTGCATGTGCAGTGCCCAGGGATGTCGTTTTTTTCTGTCCTCAGTCTGTCAAGCTTATTTACGTTGTTAAGGAAAAAGAGCTTGCCGCCAGATCGCAACTAAATCTTCCATTTACATCTCAGTTCAAGCAAAGCCGTGAGTTTTTAATAATGAGGTTACTAGAAAAAAAAAACAACAAAAAGGTTGTGATTGGAAGAGATCCTGAGATGATTGCTGTGGGCTTGATGGTATTGTACACAATGCTGTAGCACTTTTACAAAGTGTACGTGACTCAAACTGAAACCACAATCCTCACATATAAAATGCGCGACCCTCTGTCTGTCGCGCAATTCGATATCATGAAAAAGCACCTAGATGGGTCGGGTCAAGTTTGGCATGGGTTGGGCATAGGGAAAGATCAACAGATTGGTCCGCTCTGCTATGTTCATTCAATAGACCATAGTTGTCTGGTACTAGTCCCTGTCTACTAGTCTTTAGTTGGCTAATGAGCAGTTTTATTTCATTTCTGAGTGTTCAGATCTCAATAACCTCCGTTTGGCTGATCGAAAAGTACGCGTAGGTGGTCAGATCATCTACACACCAGATAAAGAGGATGACCTCGACGATAGTGACCCAGACGAAGATCTCAATTTGTGAAAGGCTTGATGTGATACTCAATAGCCGAAATAGAATTTCATTTCACTCTCTTCATATCTTTTTTCGTTTTTCTAAACCGAGATCTTTTTTGGTTATGGTTTGAGGTCTCTTCCCGGTAATCGTTTTACGATGTGCCTTTTTCGCGTTATTTCGAGGTTGTCTGATTTCCTCAATTCTCTTGTCAACCTGGAATTGAAACTTATTGAGCACCACAAACGTATGAATTACTTATGTTCCGCTTACCTCTTCCTCAGGTACTCCACTCATAAGGAGATCTTTACGTAAGTTTGCCTCTTTTCGTTCACCGAAATTATTCTGTTCCAACCTTAATTCTGCTTCCCTCTTGGCAACGAGAACCTTCGTAACATAACGAGTTACCTTGTGGTCGCTGACCTGAATATGAGATAACTTGTAAAATCGGCATTTTGAAAAAGAGCTTTGATACCTTGAGCTCTTCAAGTTTCATTCCAATCAATTCTTCTACGGCCTGAAGAAGCACTATATCGTACTGAGTCACGAAAGTTAGAGCGGCACCATATCTGAATAGGTGCCAGTACATACGCCACCGACTACTGAACCCAAAAAATGTAGAGTAAGCCCACCTCCCAGCACGCGCTGAACGACCCACACGATGAACATAAGTTTTTGGTGACTTCGGAACATTATGATTGACCACCAAGTCAACCTTAAAACAACTCTTTTAGAATAAGTATCATAATCAGTGCTGAGGTTATTAACTCTATGGCATACTCCTTAAGAAGTGAGCTGCAATCACACTCATTATAGGACTGAAAAGAAGAAAAAACGAATAGAAGGAGTAGAAAAACGGATAAACGACGTACGTGAGGGATATCAAGTCCGCGGGATGCTACATCCGTACAGATCAGAATACGTAAGGTTTTCGACCGAAACGAGGAGAGCGCTGCATTGCGAAGACGTTGTTCAATTTGAGAATGAAGTGAACCAACCTGAGCAAAAGGTCGCGCTTAGTGTATCGAAACGTTGTAGTATATTAATTAGCATGGTTGCCATGAATAGTTCAATGAGCCAGTAATAGGTAGGGTGGGGCTTCATCAATTAGTGTTTATGATGGAACAACACCAGTTTTGTATCACCACTTTCTGCGAGTGCTGTCCATTGAGAAGCGCGAGTGTAGGGGCTACAATCATAGGGAACACGTTTACTGAAGGCACTGTTCACCGCTAAAAGGACAACAAGTGTTGGAGCAACTATCGCTTCGCTGCAGGAGGAGATGCTGACCTTAATGGTAACATTTGCTCCCAGTTTAGGGGATGGTGGTCATTACCGATGAGTTGCTGGTCGCAGAGGACATAGTCACAACGTCCTTTTACATCGAAACTTCAACATTTCACTGCAGCGGGTCGGGAATGGCTTTCGGAATCTTTACACATTGAAGCGCGAACGAGAGAGACGTCCATCACAGGTGTACCTAGTGCGCTACAAAATTTCGCATCAGAGAATTTCTGGCCGACAAACAATGGGCGCGACTGGTTCCACATTGCTCATCTACAGCACTGATGTAACTCTGAAAGTTGACAGATCAAGGAGTTGAAGTAATTCACCTTGAATCCTAGTGCATCGAACATGTACGCCAAGGCTTGGCATTCTCTACAAGTTTGGGCAAAGACGATCACAGAGCTATTTTCATTTCGTTCACAGTAGTTCTTTACAACGTATACCTACAAAAGAAACAAGATAAGTCACCCTATCGACGGATTTCAAAATTAGGCATAAAAACTACGAGATATGCATCCTTGACTGCGACCGGACACAAGACGAACTTTTGTTCCAACTTCTCTACTGTCGCAACGTCGTGCTTATCCTCGAAAAAGTACGGTTTCTTCTTGGTGACCTTAACATTTTATTGTTCAAAATCGAGCGAAAACGGAATGGAGTACAAGAAACGGAATTCGGAACTAAATACTGGGAAAAATCTTGTTTTCAAAGAATCAGAAAATAAAGCATACTGTATGAAGCTTCGTAATGGCACTAGTGATAGTCGCCGAGAAGAGAAGCGTACGCCGTTGTTTGGGAATAGACAAGAAAATTGTTTTCAACTGAAAGTAATGTGAAAAGACTATGTAATGATGATTATTAGAAAAAGTCATGTAATGAGGTAGAGTAAAAGACAGCTAACCTGTTCATTATACTGGCCGTCTAACATCTGATCAGCCTCGTCAAGTACAAAGAACTGAATCTTTCTGAAAAGAGCATGTTACCGTTTCGTAGCACTGGCAGATTGTAAGACCATTAGAGAGGCGTAGCATAGATAGCTCATTTTCATTGAGAGCAACGGCTGCGGCTCACGATGAGTAATAGGTTCATGCTTTTCATCGATGAAGCCTGACGAAGGAGTAAAGTTTTGCTCTAACTAGGGTAAGGATGAATGAAAAAAGTGAAGAAACGCTGATTAACGCGCTGAGTCCATATGTTCGCATTAATGACAAAAAAATCGTACTTGAACAGTTGTCCTAATCCTTCCGGGTCACTGTCAATATGATCAGCAAGTCTTCCTGGAGTAGCGACGACGATATGAGGTCGAACAGTTAGCTCATTCGCCTGATCCACCTTAGTAAGTACTTTGGATTATCATGCATAACGAATTAACTGCAACTGAGTGCAATACTGCAACTGTAATACTAATTCTGGATACTTTTGATCCATAAAGGCAGTAATTTGTATATTCACCAAGCTTCTGCCTCCAGTTATAAGAGAAGTTTTTGTAGCAATAGGCTTTCCAAGAGCAACGAACTGGTCGAAAATTTGGGACGCCAATTCACGAGTAGGAGTCAAAACNAGGGCGTAAATCCCATAGGGATCGACTGCGAGCTGAAAAGACGAAGCTAGAGTTCTATGTAATAGTTCTTCTGAAATTGAGCAAATTCAATTCAGAATACCTCGTTGAGAATTGGGAGAACAAATGCAAGTGTTTTTCCCGTCCCAGTTTTAGCGCAACCCAGCACGTCAAATCCTTGAAGCACCTTAGGTATGCAATGGGCCTGAAATATCGGCTCTATCGTTGCAGCCTTCCATAGTTTTACGAGCTCAGCAGACTAACTTTCTGCACTGACAATTTTTTGTTGAGAAGATAGAAAGCTTAGAATAGCCTCTAAATTTTGTCGACAAGAATTCCCAGAAAGAAATACAGCGAAAGAGGATTGAATAGAATTGGGTCGTGAGTAAACTCCACAGTGCAGATTGGTAATGAATACTGCGGTATGAATCAATTTGTAGCGAACTCTGAAGAACGAAGGCCCCAACGGAATTTTCCAGCATTTCTCTGGAGTTTTCGCGGGCCTAATTCGGGAGTTAAAGAATCTCGCTAAATTCGTCCTAAGGTGAAGAGATCGCGACTCGTTATCAGATGGCTAAGACTAAAGTCATGGATAAAGTTTGAAGGAACCTATTGAGGAGAGTAGTATGGACCTGGGAAGCCAGAGAATCGCGATTGGTAACCTCATTAACAACATTGCTAGCTGTTTTGATTCGAAACAATGTCTTCCTCACTGTCCCTTTTATACAACGTATAAAAATCAAACTCAGCAAAAGTAAACCGCAGCCCTGACAGATCCTTGTTTAAGTGAAACATAAAAGACCGCAGAAGAGAGGAGGAAAAAGGAATGTTCAAAGTGACTCAAAAAGGAAGTTTTCATTTTCGAATACAAACAAAACACAGAAAGCACAACATATTACCTGCACTGGTGTGGGTTTGACAATGCGCATCGTATTTAATTGCTGCACAAGCCAAGACCTCAATCCCAACTCCGAAAATGACTTTGTTGCTGATGTTTCCTCCACCTGCAAGGATGAAATCCAGAAAAACGCTTATACTCCTTTTATTTCAGGTCCACAAATACCAAAAAGTCCTGTAGGACCGGCAACTATAAGTAGGAACGCACTGTAGTTATAGATTGACGTAGTTCAGCTAAACGCTCGAACTCTTCTGCGTCATCTTCACTTGAACTATCTTCGTTTTCCGAAGAACCCTGAAATTTCGTATCTTCATTAATTACCAAATTATATATGGAAAAGTGGCAGTTCTGTTGTGAGGGAGATAGTATTTCGAGGACAGTATTCTCCGTTTCGGGCTAATACCCAGCTGTAAATGAAGACGTTGATATCCTCAAAATTTTACCCTCCGACGGGTTGAAATAACCATAGTAGCAGTATGAAAAAGTAGCAATAAGACGTATACTTGGGAGGATGTCATGAGTAACTTCAAATACATTTGTTAACTCTACACAGGAACTCTTAATCGTGTGAGAACTTCATGTGAGGCGATGAAATCGTTTGCACCGCTTAAAATCCTACATCTCACATGGTCAGATTTATTTTGAATGTATCCATGCAACTAAAACGAGAAAACAGGCTACTATTGATGCTAGAAAAACATCTCAAGTGCTAATTAACTGCTACATTAACTGAGGATTTTTATGTGATTTATACTTACTGGCCAAAAAGTAGTCCTAATGTCTGACAATGAGAACAAACACGCCATAGCCTTTTGTTCTAATCTTTGTCGGCGGAAGCTAAATTCCTAAAGAGGAACAGCAGCAAAGAAAGTTCAC
Organism: Haemonchus placei; assembly: GCA_900617895.1. Classification (NCBI taxonomy): domain Eukaryota; kingdom Metazoa; phylum Nematoda; class Chromadorea; order Rhabditida; family Trichostrongylidae; genus Haemonchus; species Haemonchus placei. Next base: position 29,562 of record UZAF01016859.1, read on the forward strand.
CGAATTGATGTGCCTAAATGGACCTAGGCGACAACGATAATTACTGTATCAACAAATAGGGTTAGAGCTCCGAAAAGTCCCAAACATGGAATTACAGTTTCACAGCGAGCAGTTCATTGAAATGATTACCATCTCAAAAATAAACCGCCTTGTAAAGTCGCGTTGCCTTAGTTCTTCTTTGACATCGGGGATACATTTTACGACAACTCAATAATCGAGTGTATGAAAAAAGTCAGATAGTTTTGATGTCTTTTCAAGCCGTCATGCCGACAAAATCAAGAATCAGGTTTATAAAAGCCTAGAGATCATATCTTATCATGAAGTAAATCACACTTATGGTGCTAAGAAATTCTACCTCTCCGTCATTCGACTTCGACGTCGTCTCCTGGACATCATCACCCACTTCTTCTTCTTCTTCATCTGATGAAAGCATAACATCACAAACTGAAGTCATCTGGAAAAAAAGCTAAGCGCCATATGCTTTGGATACCAAGAAAATGATAGGAAGAAAACACAGTGCAACATACACGTAGATGCAGTGGTAAGAAAATAAAGCAAAGACATTTATTAAAACCTTCAAAATGTAAAGAGGCCGCATATCGAAGTAAATGAATAAGAATAGAACATTATAATTCGAAACGAGATCAATGTCACTCCTGCTTCCGTTGAGCCTGCAATGACTGAAGTTGTTTCTCCCTGAGTTCTTGAGTCTCCTTCTCGGTGAGAAATCGAATATTATGCTTTTCTTTGAAGGCATTTAACTCATTGCCTTTGTCTACGAGTCTCTTACTAAGCTCTGTAGAAACAACTCCAAGCTGAAAAAAACGAAGTATACAGACAAAGACTCGACGCAGACGGCAGATGTCAAAGGAATTTCGAAGAACTACTCACATTTGTAAAATTCTTCTCTAGCACAGGGATCACTTCCTTTACCGTGTACTCAACGAGAGTGTCACTTATCAGACGAAAACATTTTTGTTCACCATCGAGCTCATTCAATAGTTCTATGACTCTCCTTAAACAGGAATGCAATTGGAATAAGGCGATATGGTCAAATTTGTCTGTGAAAGAATCCTCACCCAAATTCCCGTTTTTCTTCTTCTACACGAGTGATTTCTTGTGCTAATTCCTGCTGCTGCTCGCGAAGCCTTTGAAATGTCTCGACGATTTTCTTTTGCTCTTCTTGTTCTGCCGGTGTTAATGTTGACATATTGAATCTAAAGTATGAGAGCACATTACTCCGAAAGAAGAAAGCTGGATAGATCGAGAGGCACAAAGACGATCCGCAATTCGGGAGCGAATACAAAGCAATTCGCTGTGATGTCAGAAGAACGTTGACCTCGTAAAGGAGGACTACTTCATATGTGCTGTCCTGGGTATAGACCAGCAAACCATCACAGGTACGGGTAGATTTGTAGTGCTCCAAAATCATTGTTAACAGTATAAATATAAGGGGTTAGGAGTGCTGCTAAATGTGGTGAGTTCGCCTTGGTAGATCTTGGAAGCTTTGCTCATTCAATTTCATCATATAATCTGGAGTGTGGTGCGTTATGAACGAAATGGCCGCGTCGCGGTGAGAGGGGCGTCGCGCGCGAAGGAATGTAGCAGGATGCAGCAGTAGGTAAGAAATACAAGAACAAAAGTACTAACAGTAGAATTATGCACAAAATAATGATCGCATATCAGTTGAGCTGTATGAATAACGCTAGAGCTGTAATAACGGAGAATGAGTGGTCCGCGACAGCCGCATGCGGCGATTCGATTACCTAAAATCGTTCCTAACGCCCGTCTCCCTACAATCTGAGCTAACTTATTCTGTTCCCGTTGAACAAAGCCTACTGCTGACCCTGGAAGCGCACCCTAAAATACGCACGACTGCTTGGAACTGTGCAGTTGATATCTGGTACTGGCACGCCTGCAGCTTCGCTTAGCTGTTCTAAGAGTATTGTTGTGAAGAAAAGCTTCTTTCACCTATCTGGAAGGATTCTAGACGGCAAAATGAAAATAGGAAATATAAGGAAAATTGTTGCAGAATATAGAAATGTTGCCGCAAAATTGTACGTGCTCTGTGCAATGGAAACACACCGAATTCGACGGATTGAAAGGTTTTTGCGAGAGTTTCACCATCGATTCCGTAGATTCACTTTCGGATAAATTGAAGCGAATCTTCTGTTTTGGTGCATCGAGTAGGCCTTTATATAGCAATGGATTTTCATGCCGACATATTACTTTATTATTATTTGCAAACTATTATCATCAGCGTTAAACGAATAAACACGTAATAGTGTCGTTTGGTTCGGTTGTGTAGCTTCTTACTGCAGCTTACTCTTATATCTGCCCTTTTCTCAAATAAGAGCTTATTGTATATGGCATCAATTTGGAACTTTATGGTAGAGACTGTTGTGGTGTCTGTGTTATTAACAGTAAGATAAGAGTTTGGATTACCGAGTTTCGGTACTATTCCACTATTACAACCCCAAAAACCCAAAATTTTAATTTTCGATGAAATTTCGCCTACAGAGGTGATCCGATGCCCTGATAACGAATATGGCCTGTTATTTTGGCGCTGGCGCCATTTGGCGCCAAGAGTGTTTCCACCAAATTTGCTGAAAACTTGCGTTTAGGGGTATTTTGAGGTCCTGATAACGAATATAACATCCATTTTACGCGCTTAGGCTATCTGTCGCGACGACAAGGCATACAGGTTGTGGGGGAGACGATGTGGCTCAATAAAAGTTTTATTCGTTGTTTGAGGACACGGAAACGAGTGTTATATTCGTTATCAGGACCTCAAATAATCCCTAAACGCAAGTTTTCAGCAAGTTTGGTGGAAACACCCTTGGCGCCAAATTGGCGCCAAATGGCGCCAGCGCCAAAAATGAAGGTCATATTCGTTATCAGGGCATCGGATTACCCCTATAGGCGAAGTTTCAACGAAAATTAAAATTTTGAGTTTTCGGGGTTGTAATAGTGGAATAGTACGCCGAGTTTCTATAAAAGGATGATCTCGAGAGCTCCAATCAAACCACAATGTGAGGCCTCCTTGACCCCAGAATGACCATTGTTATCATCACCTGGGCATCGTATGCGATGATTTCTTCTTGGCCTCCCATCTGGTAGGGAGAGACCCATACGTGCAAGGCTTTTCTTTAATGCAGATGACTCACATTGACGTTACTGCCGTTCTTTAGTCTCTTTTTTTTTTCTAACGTCTATCCCATAAAATACCCTGAACCCCTGCTATGGAAAAGGTTTACGTAAACCGATGTCTCGGTCGCCCGCAACACATCTGATGTTAGTGGCTAGTCATCCGCCTTGCTTGGTGTCGTGTCGTACCATTGCCGTCGCTATTTCTTTTTTTGCCTTTAAGGACGCAGTCCTCTTGTTTTTCCTATTTATTATTTATTTCCCTGTCATCTCTTTGTTTACAGCTCATAGTACCTACTGAACCAGTTGGATTGTGTGAGAAGCGCAAGCTCTCTTTCAGTGCAATTGATTCGAAATTTCTGATCGTATGATTTCACGCCTCTTTCCCTACTTTACACCTTCTGTCATCAAATGCTCTGACGGTCGAGCTGCGATTTCATCTTTTTTTCCTGTCGTGAGGCCGTTTTCATAAGCGATCGTCACATGTAAATGCTTATTTGCAAACAATATATTATTATCAGTTGAACTTCGCACATTTACGCGTGCGTCACAACAAAGAATCATATAACAGAGTTATGAATTTTTTGTTGTAATCTCCCTCTTCTCTCAAGGAATCTGAGTACGGGTTGAATGGGTTCTGAACTCAAGTAGAAAGTACCGCCCATTTTGATACGCTCCGCCCACAGCGAATGAGTCTCCTTTGTCTAATTTGTTGGCTTATCCCATGTTAACGATCCTTTGCCCATTTTTCCCCTGTGTCGGGGCTTTTCTGAACCGAAATTATGAAGTTTCTTCCACCGAAGCGGCCGTTCCGGTGCACGTTTCTTTCCCTGTGAGCGGGTTCCCTTGAGCTCAATATGTGCTGTGTTGATCTTGCTCTAGGTCTCACAGGCCCCAAACTTGATCGGCACCTCTACAGTTGCTTCTTCAGATGAAGCCGAATTTCGCAACAAATAGACAGAAGCGAAGTTTTCATATAAAGTAAGTAGTGATGATGGCACAAGGGCGATTTCGGAACCTTAATATGTATTAGAAAAAACTGCTTACTTTTGGTCTTACCGCTCACTATAAAGCTTTGACCATCCTCTCTTCGCCAGCATGGCGTGTGACCATAGCACAAGCGGATCCTGTCAATGAGCCTCGTTCCCTCGTAAACAGGATCAGCCGTAGAGTCCTGCTATGATAAACACGGGGTACTGCGCGTTGTTATCCATGTAGGCACTACAAGCCGATTGCCTCGAGCAGGAAAAGGATAAGTTTTGCCTGGGTCTGGACAAGTCATCAGATCATCGATCAATCAAATCTGAATTGTTCTGTTTACATGCTCTTTTCCTGAAAGTTTTTCTCTTTTTTTCACGAGAGGAGCCAGCATCCACTTTTGGCCGAGGCAATATTAAGACTATCAAGGAACCCTATTTTTCGTAGCATTTTTTTTTCACGAACTTCTGTTACTACTCCATCGCTCTCTTCAATGAGCAAGATCCGAAGTGTGTTCAGTGTCACACGAGGGTTTCCATGCAATCTTGGTGTATTAGACTTTAAATACATTAGCTGCAGCTGGCAGCATACCTTTAGATTGTCGTATGTCCTTTGTAATTTCTTAACTCCTTTGATGTCTTCATGAGGGCAAGAGCTTATATGTACCCCACTAACTCTTAGCGCTCGGGCAGTCTGTGCTTCCTTCCAGAGTGGTGAGACTGGGTTCTGAAATAAACATTCACTGCTTTCTGAACTCCTCCATCTTGAACACCTTACCATCCATGTGACTTTGGAGGTGGCTGAGCATTCAATAGTCAGAGAGCATGATGCCGGTTATGAGCAAGTTCGGGATAAGCAACTAATCGTAACTTTCCAGTAGTTTCAACGTTTTTAGACGAGTTGTTTATGTGTGCGGGCCATCGCTTGCTGCTGGCTACAGTAAGCTGCCTGCGTGCAACATGTTACTCCTGGTGCGAATGGTGTTACCTCTACAGGATACAGTAAGCTGCATGCGTGGAACGTGTTACTCCTAGCGCAAATGGTGCTACCTCTGAGCTTTTACAGCGTCTTGAGAAGGTGGGTGTGCATGTCGGCTAAGCCGTTTTGGGGCTTTGACTACCCCTGTACTAGTCGTTCCTCGATCCGTCAGCGTTTCTTGTGCTATCGTTCGGGGTCGCAGGTTCATCTTAGCGGGAAACCTCATGAACAACTTTTATCGTGATTTGTGTCTCAAACTTACCCAGTACTGGTGTAGGTCATCTTCGTCAAACTGGTCCTCAGATATCGAAGTAAAATGTGCTTCATCTTGCACTTTAAGGAATTTGTTGTAAATATTAGCTTCACATCCCTCAGGACGACACATTTCCTTATTGTGATGAATTTTTGAGATTTCCGTGAGTTCTCATGTCCAACGTTCTACTCCTAGTGAACAGCTCATCTATCCGATTTTATTCTGCCCAATCCTCACCACTTGTTTGATATTGTTCACTACACTACACTGTCGCTTACTCTGAGGTTCACCTTTCTAACAGTAGTTATACTGAATACTGAATACTTAGCTATTAAAGGAGAAAGAGAAGGCATTGAAAGGCAAAGAACCGATGCGCTCTCACAGCAACTACAGCAGCCTTCGCCTGATACACCCTGTGGAAAAAAGCCACACTCTTC
>UZAF01016859.1:48128-62160 GCA_900617895.1 Haemonchus placei
ACGACTGCACCATCACAAGTAGGAATCGCATCACAAAAGCTAAATTCATCAATCAGATGCGGAAATGGATAATATGAGTCTAGAATACTCAAACCTTGCATTAATATCCATGGTAGTTGTGGCAACAGGAACATACACTATAACGCGGCCTAAATTTCGCGTACGAAGGCGAGAGAAATACATTGAAAAATCAAATCCAATATCAGGGCGAATGGAGGATCTGGAAATAAGCCTTTTCATAGAGATAAATAAAACATAAAAGATAAACTCCGATGAATCCGAGGCATTTTTGACCGAACATTTCCTCTAAAGGCTTCAACTACTCTTTCTTTTATGATGACAGATGGCGGAAACCAAGCTCAGTAACTCAGCTCCAGAAGACTCAGTGAAAAACAGAACCTCAGCAGTGGGAATGAATATTATCACCTTGATGTAACTTCGATAGGAAGAAGAGTCTCGGTGACATCCGGCAAACCCTGCTCGGCCACTTTCTCGGATTTGCGAAGGAACAGCTTTGGCATCTGACCAACTTCTTCACCGTAACGAACTCCCTAAAAAGCCAAGGTTTAGAATGCGCATAAATATTATTTGCAAGCGTGCAGAAGTCTTCATTTACCAGCATGTTCTCAATGATTGAGTCTTCAGCAGCCGTCATGACACCTGCAGTAAGTGCCGGCGGAGTGCATTCAGTAACAGTTACACCAACACGAGAGAGTGAATCACTCAGTATTCGACTACCTGTGAAGTAGAATAGCATAAAGACATATGAAAGGCGTAGCGATGCGATGATAACAAACCAGGAGCAAGCAACTGCTCAGAGGTGGCATCAGAGAAGATGGCCGAAGCTTGATGGGCGCTATTTTCCATGTACAAATATAAAGGCGTATCTGCAAAAAAGATTTTATCAGAAGGGAAGAAATCGAGAAAATGAGAAAGAAAAACTTTTCAGACCTTTAACCTTGGTGAGAACTACAGAATAACTCATTCCACCAGCGAAATCTTTAGAATGGAAGGTGTTGTTCACCTTAATTGAAGAAGTTTATGAATAAGACAATTTTGGATTGAGCAACTCCTAAATGTGTCGCACTGACCTGGCCATGTTTCGACAAGGTTTTCAGTGATTTTTTAAGAAAATTCTCAAAATCCTTTCCCATAGATATGCTATCCCGAGATCCAAACGCCATCCTTATCATGTCAGCCTACAACAATGAGTTCACCAATGTAGGTACAAGACAAGGAATCTCTCAAACCATAGCTCTAGTTTTTATTGGAAATCTTTCGATTACCTGCTTCTTGGATGACTCACATGTAGTTAGACTCGCAAGTAAGCGATTTTGACACACAAATATGATTTTTCCAGACTATAATCGAGGTTTAATAATGTTATAAAAAATAATCAACCATAGTCCCCAATTTTATGAATAAATAAAGAACCTGGTTAAAATATAATTGCATATTAGACCAAGAGTGGTCGTCCATTTCATTTGTGTCAGCAACAATCAAACAGGCCTAAAATGGAAGGAGTAGAATACTGTAGAGTGGCAAAGAATTTATCAACTACCGTAGTTGGTTCTATCCATGGCTGCTTTTTCATTGCTTCTGGTGAGAGGTGAAATACCGTGTAACGATCCGCTGATATCAACCGAGATAACAAGCTCCTTATCCTTGAGTACAACTCGTCATGACCACCAGTATATACCAAAATCTGCAGGAAAAACTTTATAACGAATGCTGCTAACAAGGAAACGAGAAAGAGCATGCAATAAAGGATCGATAATTCTAATCAAGAGCCCTTCATGATCTACGTAAAGGTCAAGCTGTTGCATGAAGTCAAACTGCTTTCCATCTATGTCACAGTGACGGGCAGAAACCGACGTACATTCGTCAAGTCTGGTGAATGGAAAAAAAGTGCAAGGGATCACCAGCACGTTCGTCGTCCAGTTGTAAGTAAAATGATCCGGAAATGCCGAAGTATGTGTGATAAGCACAGAACGCTATATGAAGTCATCACGAGCGGTTTCTCTCGCAAAATGGTAGGGACACTCACAGAACGATAATGCGACTTTAGCCCGGCTGCACATGAAGGAACATGGCTTACGTTCCGTTCCTAATAGTCCCCAGAACAATCAGATTTCGAACTTTTTGAACTCGACCGCAAATACTGATCGGCGTTTGTTCGGAATGATGAAGACGTTATTACTGCGGAACAATGACGGTACTACATCATGCTCTGCGAGCCGGCTGCTGTGAATGAGCCGAAGATGAAGTCTGAATTATGCTTTGGAGAGCAGAATGTCTAACAAGACGAGTCATTGCCCATCACGCGAGTGTGAAAAAAATGTTGCAACCGAAACATCATAATAGGCTTAGTTACAAAGCTATGACCCCCAGGGCAAACCCTGTTTATATAGACTTCCATAGTTTCGTCATATTGCGCGTGTTCGGCGATATGAACGGAAATTGCAGCCCTTACTCATGCAGGAGGGAGGAGGAGGAGGAAGAGGGGGGGGGGGCATAAAGCAGTTGGTAGCAGGTAGTATGATACTTGGCAAGCATCATCAATGACGGCCAATCGACGTNGAGGGGGGGGGGGGGGGGGGGGGGGGGGGGGGCATAAAGCAGTTGGTAGCAGGTAGTATGATACTTGGCAAGCATCATCAATGACGGCCAATCGACGTTGACTCTGCTCCGTACGTAAGAAATAACTCGAAACTGTCCTTTTCCATTCCAGTGACCCTTCGAAACTGATGGAACTGATAGAATACTTTGCTCTTTGGGCCCACGACAATCATAAGAATAAAGATCCGAGCCACCAAGTGGAAAGAACCCTTGAAAATAAAGAAGTAGACAAGCCAAATGAGAAGTCGTTGTTTGCTCAGAACGGTGCAAGCAAAAACGCTAACACAATTGAATGAGGCCCACAGAGAAAACGCTCTTGTACTCTCAAAAACCCTAATCTTGTCAGTAAATCAACATTATGAGCACCACATAATTAGCGCAAAATGATGTCCGCACATGCTAAATTTCTACGAAACAGAATATAAACTCACTGATGGGGGTTTACTCATTGCTTTCAGCGAGTGATCGCTCGTGGCGTGGAATTTCCTCGTCGGTGTGTAGGATCTTCGGAACGAATCTCTTGCGAAGAACGATCTGTCTGAAAACGATCAGTGAATGGGACTGAGTCAGCTACTACTTTAGGCTCTAATCATCAGCCACTTGATTTTCTCTGAGAAGAGTAAGCTTCTTCAAGTTGGTTTCGCGGAATTAATACTTGAAGTTGGCGTGTTATAAATATCACAAAGATTCAAATATGCAAATTAGCTGTATGTGCAGGAAAAAGTGCGTGAAAGGGGTGAAAGGGGAGACGGCTCTGAGAGCCACCATGCAAGATAAGTGCTAGAGCAGTGTCTCGCTGAAGTGTCCAAAGAATAAGAAGAAAGTGGTGATGGAGGGGCGGGTAGAACTTGAAGTCTGTCAAGGGCAAAATACAACGAGCAACGAAAAGAGAATCCTTTCACTTAATACTTATCGAAAAACAAGTGCCGACGTTCACCCGCCGGAAAGGGCTATCGCTACTTCCCAAATTTGTTCCCGAGAGAAATTTAGGGCAATAAGCCGCGTTTATTACCTCGGACACAATGGACATTCCGTGGTTCTGGCTGTCAAACATCCCATTCTACATTTTCTGGGCCTTCCATAGGAGGTATACACATGGTTTGAAAAGGTTCACGAAAGGAATACCAAACAATTCCAATAGAACGTAGATGTATTGGTAGTAAGTAGCGGGACTATTCCCTCAGAACTTTACTATGGTACTTAGACAACCGTGGAATAGCATTGACGTATAGACTTGGCTACTCATGGGATCATGGACACACGGAGCAGAATCATACTGGAATCCACTATCAACACTGAATACTTATTGACCTAGGGAATCGTGGAGTCATGGAAGTGCTTCGCCGGAATAATGGAAAACCCGTTACCAACTATCGATCTCACGATCGTGGAAGAGTGGGAGGGCAGTCTGGGAAAAGCGGCCTGAAAAGTTTGCGAGAACGATAAGCATCTACTGCTGGTTGCCGTTTCCAAAATCCTTTAATAGCCCAAGCCTGAATGGTACATGCGTGCCTGCTCGATCAAAGGATGGCAATCTTCACTTGCTGGTTCAATTCACCCTAGCCATTTGTTCATAAGAAGACGGTCAAAGTCGACCTCATAGGTGGAAAGACCAACTAAGTACATATTCGTAGGTAAAAAGGACCTTTCAGGGTCGTCAGTTGCTACTAGAAGTTATGTTTTCTTCAGTTCAAACTGCTCCCATTTGCCCCATTTAGTGATTACGAGTTGATTTTTTCTCATAGTATGGAGAAAGTGTTGGGGCGCTGATCAACTTTGTCTTAGGGATGAGCCCTGCATCCGATTTCCATTCAAAAACGTAGTGGCGTATTGAATGCGTATGTGGCCTATACAATGAATTGCGGTGACCAATCGATGAGCAAGTCAGTACTTAATCCTCCCAATTGAGTGTGGTACCAAATGTTCGACCCCGGAGGGATGAAAGGCTTGTTTGGCCAAGGCGGATATCTGGGACTCCAACACGTTACTATGCGCGTGGAATAGGGCGCCAGCTATTACATCACCTTCGCCCTTTTCTCATATTAAGACTAATTATTCAGGTTATGCTCTGAGAAATATGCTTGCTCCTTACCCATCATTCGTGGGTGATTATACCAAGAGAGCATATTGATCAGAGAGAATGATCACTAACTGTACATTTGTGATCATTTTCTCTGAGAGCGGCTGTAGTGAGCCAATGGAGAAGGGCGACTGCAGTAAAGTCACAGTAAAGTTCTTACCGTAACAACAACCAGTCTCCCTAAGATTTGTTGGCCAGTAATACAGCTCCAAGCTACACTACTAGGACCTTTCGTCAACCACTCAAGCCCAAAAAATTGGGAAAAATTGAAAACAGTAGAGTTGGAGTAGAAAATAAAAACTTGTAACTGAAGAAAAGAAATGCTGGGCAAATAGAAAAGATTGAAAAAGGAGTTTTTATGAGGAATTTCCAGACAATTCCCTCTAACACATGTATTTATGGGTGCCCTAATGGGAGTAGACCTGCCAAATCGTGAAACTTAACGCAGAAAGCTAAAAAGCAAAACTCCCCGAATGGATCCCAACAGGAATAATTCAGGTGCCCTCAAAAATGGAGACAAGACTTGCGCTCCAACTGAGCTGAACAAAACAAAAAAAAGAAACATGGAAAAAGACAAAACTACGTTATTTTGAAAACCCAGTCTTATACAATCATATAGAGAAACGTGCCTGCTTACATTTCAACCTCCTGCAGCAGAATATATGATTTGTTGACGGGAAACGAAAATCATGAGTCGAATAGGTTAGGTAGGTCCGCCGGGAGGAATGAGACCACGAGCCATTGAAATCCAACAGGATCGAAGAGGTTGTAGGAAAACATCGAATCAGTAAGCATCGCGGTTGAGTGGTCAACATCGAGCAAACAGCCGCCCAACGGAATGCGGCACCTCTGTCTCCTATCTCGAAAGCTAGGCGTGGACCGGAATCAGCCAGCCATTGTTCACAGTCGGCGCCATGCGAGGATCAGAGAACCCGCAAGAAAGAACAGGATACGTATTGATTGGGAGAATCGGTGAATTGGAGAATCATACAGCCCGCGAAAAGCATTTACAAGTCGACTCGCCCAATCCCGCCCACTTAGCGTTTTCGAAAATGGGCGAAACGCGCGCGCGCTCATTCCCCATTCAAATCCTCTGCTGGTTGGGATCAACAAATGAAGTCCGGGAACAGTACCTGCCTACTGGTTTCGTCAAAATTTTCAGTCATTACTGTGTAGTACCCTCCTACGGAAACTTGAAGCTGTGCAGAGCAAATTGTAAACACGGCATTTCGACGAGGACCCTATGGAACGAGTGCGCTGGCGACGGATGAAGTATAAACGTGAGTGCTTGCAGGAGATCTTTGGCTAGCCCTCATCGACGTCTTTGGAATAATGCCAACGAAGAGTGAAAGGCAGTCAAGATAGGGCACCCAAATGCTCCCGATGCTTGATTTGCGATATCAGTGAAGGAACGCTTACAATAAGGAAACCCAAACTCGGCGATAAACGAATAAAAACGCAGAAAAAAACGAATGGAACGTTTTAATAGAAGGTATATTTGGATTTGTGCAACTACGTACCAAGGATTTCAGACGTCTCATGAAGCGCCCATTGCACTTCTGTGATATTAACTCTAAGATTTCCCCATTTCCAGACTGTATTGTGGTCAGGTAACCTTAGTCATCGTTCTATGGTGCTTTGCTTATCGCTCAGTTCGAGGAAAAACCTCGTCTCGTCATGATTACATGGCAGTACGGCAATAGGATTCCTTGACTGACTGAACATCACGGGACTGAATGAATAAGAAATAAAGAGGACAAGCCTCATCCGGGAAGTGACCAAGACCCAAAAAAAAAGAAATCGGAATACTCTTATCGGTTCTTTTGACCGTTTAAGTCGTGTGATAAACATAAGGCGACTGGCGACCCCGAACGAATACGATCAGGAGATTCTAATCTCGATCGTTAGGAAACCACGATCGAGTCGGGTCCACTCCCATGTCATCTTTAGAAGGGAGCATTTGAAGCATTAAGGATGGGAAAGTCTGGGTTTGCTTACGTAGGCAATGAAAGAAGGAACGCTCGTCGTTGGACTGACTTGAGGAGCCGGCTTTTGTGTAACTAATTCATGGTGAAAGTACAAGTTCAAAAAAAAGAAATCGGAATACTCTTATCGGTCCTTTTGACCGTTTAAGTCGTTGATAAACATAAGGCGAGTGGCGACCCCGAACGAATACGATCAGCAGATTCTAATCTTCGATTGTTGGGAAACCACGATCGAGTCGGGTCCACTCCCATGTCATCTTTGGAAGGGAGCATTTGAAGCATTAAGAATGGGAAAGTCTGGGTATGCTTACGTAGGCAATGAAAGAAGGAACGCTCGTCGTTGGACTGACTTGAGGAGCCGGCTTTTGTGTAACTAATTCATGGTGAAAGTACAAGTTGTTCAGTGATTCTCTGAGAGAAATTGCTGTTGAGGTGAGAGAACAAATGAGACGAGAGAACCCTACGTACGTTCTCTGAGGTCTAACAAAGGTGGGCGACCCAAATGACGTAGGCGACAGAAGAACTGGCACTGCTGTCACCAAGGAGACTTTACTTTCTTCGCTCGACAGTTTTTTTCTTTGCTAAGCTCCGTCTCTAAAACGATTCCTGGACAACCGAGGACAACTGCTAAGAGAACCCCGATTTCAATCCTGAAATGTTCAACCAGGATGGAATTCCGTTTCTTTCATTCCATGCCAGTGCGTCTTGTGTGCAGTAGGCGATTAGCTTAGAAGAGCTCAATTCTATTCACACACAAGATTACAGTATGATGGGGACTGCTACGAATCCAATGATTTCAGGAGCAGTACTGCCGCAGTACTGCTGCAGCAGCCTGGTATGTTGGAAATGCCGTAGTCAAAGCTTCAAATGCTTCCGGTTAAAGGATTTAAAATCATCTGCAGAGGACTGCTTCTCTGATTTCAGTCTGTAACTCCAATTGAGTCCATCTCAGAATGTGTTGGTCTCAGAGTTGACTGTTCTAGTCGATCAGATTGGGGCACACGCTCGCAGAAATCTTTGCGCTCGCTCTCCGCTAGGAGGTCGTTTAGATGAGACGATTATGCTTCAACAAAGGACTTTCTTGAATTGTACCACACGGTGCTCGAGTTAGCTCCGAATTCAATTAAATGAGCGATTTCAGCAAATAAAGATGACCAGATGCCGCCGTTTCAGAACAACGATGAGTATGCCCGCTTTTGACTCTTACAGTGCTGCCAGTACGTAACTGCGCAGGTGGTTCGCGCTAAGATTTTTCGTGGGCTCCTTCGCAATCATCTACAAATCATTTACCTGGAAACTGCTTTTTCACACCTATTCTCACCCTTTTTCTTACCGTGCAACAAGAAGTTTCGTGACGTCGGAAGAACGGACAATAAGTGACAGGGAATCAGTACTTGTTGCCGGAAACAGGACTTTGGTGTCTTGAAACAGATTGTGAGACAAGTTACTGTAACGAAAACGAAGAACATGAGGAACATTTCATGAAAGCAAAACCACTTGCTGTTGTTGAGTGATCCCAGCGAACACATTGCGCGAATGACCTTCACCTGACCTGTCTACGATATCTCAAGTTCTTTGATGACGGACCAACCCACTCGAAGAATTGGCAAATTATGAAGGTCGACCGTATTTATATGAAAATTCTCCACTCAGATTTTTGCGTTAATCAATCCCGTTCAGGTCTGTGTCCCCGCATTCAACTTCCTACAGGATAGTACTAGTGCATTGAAAGTGCAATGGCTTACGGTGGACGGCCGATGTGCACTTATCCTCCTGGACGAGTTTGGTACCGATTGATCGACCCAGAAGGATGGAAAACCTGGATATCAATCAGGAATAAAAATCCGTTATCATGCGTGTGAGAGTGCGCTATTTGCCACTGCACATAATGTACAAGGATCATCCTCTACAGCCACGCAATCCTTCCTATTATGGCTTTGTATTATTCATTTCTCTTGGAAACCTCCCCAGAGTAAATCAACTTTTTTCGAGTGGTAATGGGCGGATATGGTGTGGTGGCAAGTGGTGCACTATCAGACACGCACGAGCCGGGGATTGAATCCTAGATTGATACCCGCCTAAGTCTCTTAGGCCTTCCATTACCCTGGGCCATTTCATTGGCCCAACACTCGTCTGGGAGGATAAAAGCAAAGCAGTGACTTGTACACTGGCAGGCCAACACAAGTCATTGTACAGGCCACGCATGTTCATTACGCTACTACGATTCTGAGTAGATGTCGAATAAGTGGACGCATTCCACTTACGGGATTGGTTAACGCCCGAAGACTTTTAGAATCTTATTTCCGATGTCCCTCGTTTTGAGGAAATATCACAATTACCTCCCCTCAATTCCAAGACAGGAGGGCATTATGGTAAGATCCCTAGGCCTTGTAGGAACTACTTTGCTTACATGACTTCTTGCTTCAAGCTCCTTACAATACACTAGACTGACCAGGAGCATCTGTTCAATTGAGCTGTAAACTCAAAGATCTCTGCACATCAGAACGAAATTCGTGTGACAGCTGTCTGATGCTGAGAAATGTAAGGGAAGCAGCACACGCAGCTGCGAATTATTAAATTTCGCTGAAGAAGTTTACACTGAGTCAACTCTTTTACAGCGTTACTATGACAGTGGACGATCTCGATCAATATATATCGGAATAGCGGATCCAATGAAATTCGCTCCCCCCCCCCCNATGGTGCCCTTTATATATGTCACATGCCACAAACATTTAGTTATTTTTGGCTAATTGTCACCCGGTACTTTTAATGTATATTAAAGCTGTCATTAGTTGATTACGACATATCAGTTACGACAGGGACAAGGACCCCTCGACAAATGGCTATCAGCCCGTACAAATGAATTCCTGGATGTTCTCTGGGGCAGGTCGAAGAATTACTAGCAGAACAACAGTGATAAGACATTTCATTAGCCGAAATTGTGCAGCGACAGCAATGCAAGAACGTTCTTTTTTATTTTGTTGTAAATGCCACCCCAAAAACACCACCGGCTTCCTTTACCACTACATACTGAATTGGTGTTAACGGAGCTTACTCTCAGGAGACATTTTCATTTTTCAGCTCAACTCGATAGCGAGCTGGACTCCTCTAATGTAGAGTACAGCTTCAGTAAGATGGTGAGAAGCGTCACCTTGTTAACTAAACCTAGGACCAGAGTTCGTATTCCCACGGTTGCGAGCACGCACGCAGCAATTACCGTAATCACGCACTGGAAATTTCAGTCACCTTTCATTAGAGCGCTACGACGCGCTGCGTTTGCCGTGGGCCGTTCGGTTACGAGGTGATTCACCCTATAAGCCCTTAGCACACAGTGGCGTTAACTCATTCCGAGACAGTAGAAGCCGACTACTACTTGACTTGTATATTCTCACTGTGCCTTTTAGATTCAAGAAATCCCGATTTCCTTTTCTCAATTTTCTGAGACAAAAAGTTGATCGGTAGCCAAACGTCGGATTACTGAGTTCTCTTTGTAAAATCAAAAATTCTCAACTTTAATCTACAACAGTCGAGCATAGCATTATCACTCGGCTTATCTAATGCTCAACTGATACGACATGCTCGACAACTCGCTGAGTAGATCGACCCATACATCTCGGTTCCACCGCTTCGCTACGACCTTATGGAAACAGCCTGTCTGCTCTCATGAGCTAATTCGGAACATTGAATTAGATTACATTGGGCGATTCTCCTTTGGGAGGAAAAACAACAGTCATCCTTCAAAGTGCTAAAGTTAATAGAAATGTTGCCGGACAGGTTCATCATTTGATTACCTTTGCAGGAAGAGGAAAGTCAAAAAAAAACATAGCGACGCCAATGCAGAGGAGATGACAGGGCCGCATGTGACTAAAGCAGTCGCGAAGGGCGAAGTGTCGTTGCTAGTAATAGTGAACCTGTAAGCAAGGGATGGGCATTTATACAACGGCGCTTTTGCAGCTCAACAACAACGATCAAGGGAGCAGATTCACAGAATATGGACTTTGATGCCCATTAACTCGTCGATTTCCCTGAAAATGACCATTCAGGAATGGGGACTGCGTCGCATGCATTATTGCTTGGCTGCAAAGTACTCATGATAGACAAGGAAAGTTCGAGGATTTTGTTGAATCGAAAGGGTGCGCCGAAACAGAAAAGGAATCGGGTAAAGAGCACAGATATAGGAGGGACGTAGAGAGTGGCCTAATGATCAAGGAAGAAAATGCTGAAGGAGAAAATGTTAAAGAGGCTGAAAGCTGATAAATTTGGGTAGGAGGAGGGCAAACTGAAAACGGCGGAAGCAGGAAGGTTAAAATGGCAGGAGAAAAGCTCCAATTCGTTTGCTAATTATGAGAGGTGAAACTGCGCGGAGGAGAATTACGGAAGCTTGCTCACGTGCTTCCGACACTTATAGTTGATTTCAGACCATATGATCAGAAAATTTTGCTAAAGGTAAGCCAGTAAGTGTGACTACTGATGGATCTGTGTTCGACCAAAATCTCATATATCTGTACTCTTAGACCTGAAGCGTTGATGTATAGAAGTGGTGCAGGTTTAGGGTGAATATAGTGATAGTGGTTAACAGGTGATAGCAAGTGATAACAGCTGATGGGGGCGGATATGAGGCCTTAGAAGGTTCTAATATCGTAGCTGTGACATCATTTTCTAATTTTGCCTTGGCAGTGGAGCCTCTCTACTTCATTTTGTCGAAGGGTATCGCAGTATATTAGTAATTGAAGGCTGATAGTAAAGCTACCGAAGCATGAGCGCTGTGATCACAACTTCCTTCGTACTTGTGATCAATGTCCTCTTGACGATGTTTAAAAAAATGGGATAATAGGCACCAATTCCCCAATGGGTGATTATATAAATGGTACAAATAGTAAGTGATTAGTCTAGTAATGAAAACCGATTAAATTCAGAAATAATAAGGGAACCTTTGCTATTAGTGTACGACCCTCCACGCATTAGAGTTGGTCAAAAACTAATATGATGACCCATTTGGGTTTTCAAACATTGGTTTATAATCATGCATTATAGATATAAATGTTCAAGGACACTGACTTTAATAATGATGCTGACATCAGTCGATAATATTAGCAGGTAAGATTCGAGGCTTGGTCTGACTAATCGTGCCTTAAAGGAGTGTTGCGTCAAACAAAGCGTAAACAACTAACAACTGGGCCCTAAAGGAATAATTGTTGTTAAGATCAGAAGCAACAGACCGAGGCTTCATAATCATAAGTAAGCATAAGCATCACCACATACTGGAGATCAGATGCCCTGCTCTGCTTATGCCGGTCTCCCTCTTTAGGTCTCTGTGTAGAAATTGCCGTGTCCACATAATTACCGGGATAAATACACTGGCAGATAAATACAGGGCTATTTCGTTCTCTCAGAGTTTCGGAAGGTGTGGTTAGTTAAAGGCACAGTTCATGACAAAATTGGTTTCTAAGATTCCCCCATAGGATGAATTTGAGGCCTTCGGGTATACCATGTCTAACATTATTAGGTCGGATAACGGTCCAGTCGGCAGTTATAAAGGCTCAAAGATTGGCTCGTATGTATCTTCGGACGACTTGCCCGGCATTGTAGAGGCTGCAGCACTCGCAAGGAAGCCGACGCAGGGGATAAACAGTTTGTCATGACCCATAGATACAGTGAAAGAAAGTTCTGTACAGTTCTGCTTGATGTAGTCCGCTCATTGTGCAATTGGAATGACTGAAATCTCGTCCGAATACCCCCTCCATGTTATTTCCGTCATGGCAATCTCGTCCAACCTCTATTTTTCCTACTTTTGAGGAGCCATACCTTCCTCGAAATCGGCGAAATCTCTCGCTTTCTTCATTACCGATGAACTATTCCCAATCTATACTTCCGCTTGCCAAATAAAAACGGGTACATCGAATTATCGTGAACTGTGCCTTCAAATGCATTATAATGAAAACTTTGAACAAGTGCACCTACCTCCAAAAGCCGACTCGCAGACCGAGTGTCTAATCCTAGCAGCTCCAACTGATTTCGGGCTTAGAGACCGATAGCGGAGGGCTGAAACGAAAAAGCTGATCCCCAAAAGAAAACCGCTTCAAAAGCCCACTACTACTCATGACTGCTTCTTCCTCAAACTTCAGCGAAAGTTCGAACTCGAGCAAAATCAACAAGAGCGGACTTACAGTTTCCGTTCTGGAGTTTCTCGTTGTACGGTCCAACCATGGCTGAATGACGTCGTTGAGTTACAACAGCTGGAGGAGGAAACATCTGAAACTGGCAATGAGACAAAAGGAAAAAGTTAAGTTGCGAAATTCTGATACAAACATTTTTCTCCATTCTCTTCAGTGATGCGCCATTGACCATTTTCGGTGGCTGAGCATTAGCAACCGGCGGACGATCTCGCGGAAGAGGGTTCCTCTGCGCTTCAGTAGATACTGGTTCAGCTGCAGGCATTGGGGTCGGTTCTTCCATCTGCGGTTGGATCCGTTCGACTGAATGCGTTTCGTCACCGTTCTCTTGAGGTGACTTCATCGTCAAGGGATTGTCTTCTCGTCTCGCGATCAAGGCCACTGAAACAGGATGCTTTCTTCAACACTCAATCAGTCCTCGTCAGTCGCCTTCTAAAGCAATACTCTTGAATCTATCGGCTGAACCTACAAATTCATTACGTTACGATACAATTTGAATGAGATTTGATTTTCTCCATTCCTATCAACCCCATGATGAGCCCGTGTGAGTGTCTCTCTGGTCGGCAGAAAAGATAACCAGACAGTCCGGCCTGGTTGAAAGGATGGAAATGCACGATTGTCAAAGAGAGTCACATTTCTCCCCGGACTTTTGAACTAGTCACTTTAAATTAGTCTAATATGACTAGTCCACCGTCGCTCAGCTGCTACACTAAAGTTTTTGATGATTTTCATTGTATTCATTTCAAGTTCGAGCCTTTTGCTAGTAACATGCTACCCAATGTGCTCCAAGCCTTTAAGGCCTATGTAAGGCCTCTGGTGGAGTACGGCACTGTTGTGTTTAGCCCCCACAGAAAATTATCGACAAAATTGAAAAAGTTCAGGACAGTTTCACGAGAACACTGATGATCAGGGTGGTTGGATTTATGTACGACAGCATTCCCTCTGCTGCAGCACGAAATGCCAATTTCGCCTCCGTTCGCTTTGCTGCCGTAGGAAAAAGTTAACCTCCTAACCTTCCACAAGGTTCTCACGGGATTTCACTGCCTTCACCCTAGTACCTTTTACACCATCAGAGCATCCACTACCAGAAATGGTCCTTTCAAACTGGTTCTCCCCAAATCTCGACTGAACTGCCGTTCGACTTCTTCGTTAATCGCGTTCAACCCCTTTATTTC
>UZAF01016860.1:3327-20452 GCA_900617895.1 Haemonchus placei
CCCCCCCCCCCCCCCCCCTCGCGGTTGTCGATGTCCTCATCGACCGCTCTGTTTCTAAAAAGGGTAACTGGAACTGCGGCACACTGCAGCGAATATTTTCATACAAATACTTAGCCGCGGCCACCCCAGGGTGCTGAAGAACTGCGATGCTGTTTCTGGGCATCCCGCCTCTAAAAAGAGTTTTCCATCGCAAAGCATATTGCTCGCCGTCGTGACAATTTGAACAGAGGCCGTAAGGTATGCTCTCCTGTTCGGGGCTGGGATGCCCCGATTCGGGTCTCCCCGGGAATGACGTCCCCGAAAGCAGCCGTAAGGTATGCTCGCGGGGCGTCCCAGGGGAACCAGCCATACAGAGCGGCGATGGCGCCTAAACGTTGGCAAGATGCCAAATCTTGTATTAGGCTTGAAAAGCTCCCAAAATCAAGATTTAAGTTTAGGATAACATACAATCTAGGAGTAAAATATCCTGGGGGTCTCATCCGGTAAGGGAGGCATCAAGTGGCTGCCCTCACCACCCACCCCCTAAACTACCTACACTCCCCCTGCCGCACAGGTTTCTTGATGTACGGGACCCCTTGAGCCAGGGGAAGTGCAGGCAGTCTAGGGGGGGGGGGGGAAGGTGGGGGTTAGGGCAGCCACTTGATGCCCTAACTCCCACCTTCTCCTTTGCCGGATGAGAACCTATCCTGGTAGCCTGAGCAAAAAAATCTCTAGAAGTTTTTCAACCTCCTCTACTGCGTTATCTTAGCGTCGCCTTTTTTGCGTATCTAGTCGCTTAGGTTGACGGACTACTTGAACTCTGCCATTCAATTGCCTCAGTCCACGCTCTCGTCTGCGCTCTCTCGCATTGTTGGCGGCTGATGACCATTGTGATACACATATTCAAACTTTTGCCCCACTGTTTCTGGCTCATCCACCTAGGACTTCCTCCTTAATCTTAGGGTTCCCACCTCACTCCTTGCGATTTGGAGCCGCGCCAGGTGTCGTTTCAGCACAGGATACCCAGGGTTTAAGGACTACTTGAACTTCTTTCCCATGGAGAAAGTTCAAGTAGTCCGTAAACCCTGGGTATCTTGTGCCGAAAGCAAATACTATTGGCTGGATACGTTGGAAAAACAAAGCATTGGCATTCGAAAACTAGTTATCAAATGATTGCGAAACAAAAGCAGTTCGTGGATGAAATTCGTAGTTGAGCACAATGGAATAGCGGAAGAAGGCGCAATGTGGCTCGGGGGGCCACTCTGTGGACAGTTCTCTGGGACTAAGCCTAGGCAGCAGGGGCGAACTCTGGTGGATGCGAAAACTTTTCGTAACTCGGAGTGTCTCCCCTCTTGGAAAGCTTAGTTCTGAAATTAAGTTTTTCCGTGATCTTGCCGGGATGTTCCGTGCCCCCCCCCCCCTAGCCACATTGCGCCGCGGAAGAACAATAATTACAAAGGATGTCGCCAAAAGCATGAAAACCAAAGTGTTCAGCAGGGGGTTGCGTAAGCCATAGAGAATTGCGCGCTCGACAGACAATTCCGCACTCTGCCGCGTCTGTCAATAGTTACGGTAGCCCCGGCTAGCCCCGATTGCATGTTAATCGGGAAGTTTTCCCTTGAACCAGTGGGCATGGTCTCTCCCCAAAAGCTCTCCCCGAGGGCATACCTCTCTTGGGGAGAGCTTTCGGGGAGTGGCCACGCCCACTGGCCGTAAGGTATGCTCCCCCGAACAGAGGAGGGGACCCTCCCCTGTTCGGGGGAGCATACCTTACGGCCCCAGGAGCAGCGAACTTCCTGAGCGGCGCATCGATTGTACTCCATAATTTGGACATAGAAATCCATTCTGCAAGCGTTTTTGCCGTCACCGGAGTCCAAACGGTGACTATCCTGCCACCCTCCGAATGGGTTTTTGCGATCTCCACGCTCTCCTCAATGGTGGAACTTTCTGCTTTACGTTCCAGCGGCAGCACTATTATCCATTGTGTACCATACATTGTCCACTCCGCGAGAGTATTCTTCAAACTTTCGAACGACTTCACCACTCTGGTATAAACGCCTCCTCGGGGTTCTTTTTCCCAAGACCACTTACAATTCGACAGGGGTCCCGCTTGCTGGGAGAGACCGAAACAGAACTTCCTGTAGAACGATGTCATGTCGAGGAACGTCCTTAGTTCCTTCACCCCGTTAGGGGCAGGGTAGTCGCGAATCGCTTACACCTCATCAGGATCCATATGAACCCCTTCCTCACCCACGATATGGCCGAAAAACGACACCTTCCTTCTTAACAGATGGCATTTCTGAGTCTTTAGCCGTAGCCTCGCCTCTTTCATTCTCGTAAATACCTGCCTTAGCAACTCCAGGTACCACTCTTTTGTGTCGTACAAACAATAATATCGTCGACGTAACAGAATACCTCTGTCCCCAGAAGGTCTCCCAACACAAAGTCCATTAACCGCTGAAACACTGGGGAACTCGTGCTCAATCCAAACGACATCACTTTAAATTGAAACAATCCCTCCGGCGTCGTGAAAGCAGATTTCTCTTTTGCTTCCTCTGCCAGCGGAATCTGCCAATATCCACTGCAGAGATCCAAGGTTGAAAAATTCCGTTTCCCCGAGAGACTCTGCAAAACCGCCTCTATGTTGGGAAGTGGGTATGCGTCCAGCTTGAGTTTCTTATTTAGTTCTCCATAGTCAACACAGCCGGATACCGCCGTCTCTCTTTTCAACCAGCACAATCGGAAACGCCCATTCCAGCTTACTGGGCTCTATCATCACATTCCTTTGTACCAAGTCCACTAATAGTTCTCTCAACTTGGACTTTACCCCTAGTGGGACCGGTCTTGCTCTCATTATATTACTGAGTTTGTTGCTGTCTTGAACTCTTCCCGAGGTTTTTTAACCCATCGACGACCATCACTGCAGTCCACATGTGGACTGCATGGTCCCGCACGGCCAATTTCTTTAATTTTGCTGGAACTTGTTTAATTTTTCTGAGTTTGCAAATTTAGGATATGACTAACGACGATGGTAGGTGGCACTTCAATTTTAGTCAGCTAGTGATGGATTCTGATGAAGAGAAGTTCCTCAATCACCAATTCATTTCAAAAAAAGAAATCATTGAAGGGTCACATGTTTCTTCAAAAAGACACCGGTGTGGTGTAAAACTGTCTAAATTAGTGCGGAAGGTAGACATACCCTGGAAACCAAAGGCTAAAATATAAGTATGTGTGATGTCTATGCTTATTGTTATTATCTGTTAATTGCAAAATTAGAAGCTTTCTTGGGATCACACAGTATATAGTTTAACTTCGACCTGATCCTATGTTTTGACAAGAAAGATCGTTAATAAGTGGCGATAAATAAAATATACAACTGCAATCCACATGTGGACTGCATGGTCGTCAATGGGTTAAATAATTTATTAGGGTGACGTTTCGGCGGAATCGCCTTCTTCGGAGCCTGAAAGGATCATAACAATCTCTGATCATCCGATCAAACGTCTCCACCAACCCACTAGGTTCGAGACCCCCAGGGCGCGCAGGTGGTCGAAAGGAGAACCACTCACCGTAACTTTGTGGACTCTTCGAAACCACCCAACAAGTAGTGGTACCAACCGACCAGTTTTAGCTGGGGTACGCCTTCATTAAAGTCTGTGAGGGAAGGCCATTCTTGTATAAGGCTTTTTTTTTAACAGAAATCATCTTCATTTAAATCATGTGAAACTACTAAATTTTATGGAGATTGATGCTTCTTTGTTTGCATTATTCATCAACATACATGAAATGGTTGCCATCCTTGTTGTGGAGAACTACTTATACTTACTCGTCTCTCAGCGATTTTCAGGTTTAACACAATCGATGTTATGGAAATGCTCGCGTATCTTTCCGTAGTGACGACGTCGAATTCAGGAACCTCTCCGACATCGTCTGCGGCCTCGTCTATGTCAGAGACGGCCGCTGATTGAGGGGGTGACAGGGGCTGAGGGGACATGGCTAGAGATGTTGTAGAAGGCTCTGCCATAACAATAAGCGGATCTTCCCCAACATCGTTGAGTGACTGTCCGAAAGGAATGAACTGAAATCCATGGCTAATCCTCAGCTGCTGATACTCCAATGGGGCGTGCCGTTCAGTTCGTGAGTGATTCTTACGTTACTCGGTATCAAGGGGCGCTAGTAAAGTAACCGGGGATTCTTCGAAACCACCCAACAAGTAGTTGGTACCACTACTTGTTGGGTGGTTTCGAAGAATCCACAAAGTTACGGTGAGTGGTTCTTTCGACCACCTGCGTGCCCTGGGGGTCTCGAACTTAGTGGGTTGGTGGAGACGTTTGATCGGATAATCACAGATTGTTATGATCCTTTCAGGCTCTAAAGAAGGCGATTCCGCCGAAACGTCAGCCTAATAAAGGTTATTTAAAAAACCTCGTGAAGAGTTCAAGCAACAGCAGCAAGAGCAACAAACTCAGTAATATAATCATGCCGAGGTTCATAGAAAACCGCACATGGAACTTGCTCTCATTTTTATTGGGGGAGTATCTCCTGTATCTATGTCCATATGTACCAGACCCATTTGACTCAGTTCCTGGTCTGAGACAGCAAATGCCTCTGCATGCTCTCTTAACAGTTAGGGTACAGGCTGGCAACTCTTGTTAAATACGGGGATCGATGTTTTCCGGTCCTTAATGGTGAAGACTTCCGCCACTACGCCTTGCTTACTCGGCCAGATCACCCTTTCTACTTCGCCTTCTTTTTCACCTTGACATACCACCTCTACCAGAGCCGTGTCACCTGGGGTATATAGCGTCTCTCCGCTACCACAACTCTGTTTCCTTCTGCGTCTCTCACTGATTCCTTGACTGGACCATCCCGCTCTTTTCCAATCGCAATGTTGATACCCAAGCAAGCTAAGGCATTGATTCCTAATATTATCTCCATCTCCTTGTTTGGGCTGATGTGGAATGCTACCTCCTGGGTCGTCCCTTGTTCCATTTTGACTTGCAAATAAACGGCTGCAAGGAAATTCATCCTATTATTTGATGCGTCGAACACTGGCTTTAGCTTTGATTTGGGCACCATAACCAAAGAATCCAAATCAAAACCTTTATCTTGGGCTTTCGCCAATAGCTCCACTGGGACAATACTTATCATCGATCCCATGCCGATTGGCGCCTAACAATTTTCATCTAGAAGTTGAAGGGATACCGTAACCCTGTTTCCTACGGTCCGGCACGCTCTTCTCTCCCACTACCAACCCCATGCATCTAGCACTACTCACGATAGCCGACAGTGTCTCATCCTTCCGAGGGGGTGACATGTCCCTCGGCTCCATCTGATTTACTCTAGCCGTCCGTACTGGACAATCCCTTGCCACTTGCCCATATTTGGAACACCTAAAGCATTTCCTATCCTCGACACCCTCCTTCAAGGCCCATACTGGATTGCCCTCGCATTTCGCAACTGTCTCTGGGATTCCCTGTTGCTGCTGGCTTGGTAGTTGCCTCGTCTACCACTTTCGTCCACATTCGCTGACGCCTCTCACTTGTTCTGGCCTATTCCGCGCATAACTCATTTCTCCGGCTCTCTCCACCGCCCACTGGCTGCGATATTGTGCGGCTCTTTCTTTCCATTTTTGGTCCGCTGCCTTCCCACCGCAACCAAACGTAATTTTCGATTGCTCTATGCTAAGAGCCAATTGTTTCACCTCTTCATATGCCCTCCGTGGGTCTACTCTATGCAATGCCCCTACTAATTGAAAATGTTCAGGCCACCCCTGAGGTTGTGTAACAAAATTTGCGCGTACTCCAATCGGTCTTCGATCGTGCATTACGGGTTGGCCTGTCGTCCCAGCTTCTCCAATACGGCGCAGAATTCGGCTACTTTCTGATGCGGTCTCAACTTAAGATTCCGCAACTCCGTGAGTGCCCTCATCCGACCTGCTGTTGAGTCATAGGATAAAAGCCTGGCGATTTCCCTCGTCACTGCATCGAGCCCCTGCTATTTCGTTGTCCTTGGGAGAGCCGCGAATATGCTTTTTGCCCTTCCTGCCAAGTGGTCGTCTCCTAATACTTCTATGAGGGTTGCTCCGCATTTGATTACCTGCTCGTACTTCCTTTTAAACATTCTCAGAAACTCTTCAAAACTTTCGCTCTTAGTGCCTCTGAACACCCCGGGGTCACTACATGCCATCGATCTTAGGTACGTTACCAATTGCTGAGAAATAGACGAACCTGCGTCTTCCAACGCCGATGTTGTCAAAGCCATCGATGTTGAATGTTGTCTCGAGCGATCTGCATATATCTGTCCAGTCGAAGGCATCTGCAACTGATTGTTGTAAGCTTCTCCACCCCCACTACTTGCCTCGACTGTCCTACCTTGAACCTCCATTGCCTCATCTTTGCACCCGGATTCACGCTGAATATTCGCCGCATTTATTTTTACCTGCAACACATCTGTGTTGAGCATTTCACAAATGCCTGCTAACACTTCACCATCTCTTTCCATAGTATTTATGTGCTCGTGCCACTCTTCATATGACTCAATACCTCTCTGAGTCAACATTTTACTCGTCTCTCTCTCCAGCTCATGGGGAATCCCTTTCTCACTACTGTTGCCCGTAGTCACGCCTTCCATCCCTCTTAAAAGTAGCCAAACGCTTTTTCGGTTTCAGTTCTTTTTTCCTTTGATACACGAGACTCGCACAAAATTTCGCCTACTTTCTTTTGTAACTGCCCTACCAGGGCCTCGCACCTGTCCCTCACGTATGATTCCTTAGTAGGCGAAAGTAACATGCTCCTTCTCACCTCCGTGTGTCCACATTTTCGGCCATTTCTGTGCTAACACGATCCTCAACGGGAGGAGGGGGGGGGGTCTGTCTGGAATCATTCATCTTATTCTCCTTTTCTACTACACAATGTCACCGACTCACGCAATTGTGGGTACCCTTGAGTGGTTCCTGCTTAGCCACTTTGAAACCCAAAAGCTCGACTACCCTTACTTTGCGGTAGTCTCGAGTGCCACACAAATGGTCAATACCATCAATGCACCACGAAATTGAAAAAAAAGGAGACAAAAAACGCCATTCAATCCGATACACGCGAAAAATAAACAACTGGATACGGATATTTGATGTCCGGCACGCCATGCAATCAATAATCAATACTGGCGTCACGATATCTACACTCCAGGCACTACCCAATCACGATCGGTTCGGCCTCATGTACACAAAGATCAAAATCGTGAAATAGGTAGGGTGGAGTGCACCACTGAACTAGCGAGATTTACGAGACGAATAATACAAATTTATTTTTAAAAAAACCACAGAACGATTAATCAACAGCAAAACAAAACAAACTACAAACAAGGTTAGATCACTTCCCCCAGATCACCTGGCTTCGCGAGGTAGTCGAAGAGAAAGCGTGCACTCCAGCGTTTCCCGGAACACACTCGTACTGGTTCCCTTGTCGTGTACTCCGAACCACTTGCCCCTAAGGGATACCTTGGGACCTACGCTGGTTTCGAGATCTCGGCCACTAAGGCCGCTACACTATTTCTGCCACTTAGGCTAGAACTGGCCGCTAAGGCTCTCCGATTATCTGGGTCACCTAGACCCCTCGAGCTACGGCCACACAGGCCCTTACGAGATGAACCGGCCACAGAGGCCACAGAGGATAGCAGAGATGAGGGGAGACCTCGCCTCAGACGAACACACGAGTCGAATACCTAACTTACTGAACCACCCTATTCGATACCTTCACTCCCCCGCGCGATCAGTTTCTGACCTCCTACGATCATTAGTACGCCTTCCGTTTAGGGGGTCGCTCATCCGTGCGGTCTCTCTCTTCGGCCCTTGCCGACATATTTGCTTTCTATTCTACCGGGCAGCGTCATACATACACCATATACAGTCGCGGTCAGAAATTTGGAAACTTTATTTTTCGATATTGTGCAGGCACTGCATTACGTAACTGTTTCGCATAGTAGGTATAAAAGTAAATAAGGAACACGATAGGAAACGTGATTGTTCGAGACCAGATGATCATAGTTTAAAAAAAAAACACGATTTATTGTGAAAAGGGCGCGTCAAAAGTTAGGAAACTTCACAATGACCGGGGACATTGATCGTGGTAACATGAATTTACAAACAAAATATCAATACTTCCTTGGATACCCAAGGGAATCGACTACTGCTTTGCATCATCTTGGCATTGAATCGATTAAGGCTTCAATTTTGGACTGTGGTATCAGAGCCCACTCTCTAGACAATAGACTGAATTTTTCGTCGGCATCCCTAATAGGAACCTGGCTTGTAGGAAGCGCTAGTTCCTCCCAGAAGTGCTCTATAGGATTCAGGTCTGGGCTCTGACTCGGCCACTCCATAACGTTGATTTCCTTTGACTGCTCTGACTCGGCATCTCCATAACGTTGATTTCCTTTGAATGTAGGAAGTCGGCCACGAGACGGGAACTATGTTCGGGTCATTATCGTGTTGAAAAATCCATCGTGTCGGCAGATTTTGGTTGGCGAACGGGAGCATTACATTCTCCGAGATGTCCTTATACTGAACCGAGTTCATATCGCCCTGGATACGAACGAGTGGGCCAACGCCGGATAGGCTGAAACATCCCCATAGCATAACGCTTCCTCCACCGTGTTTGGCCGTCGGGATTTGGTACTTCGAAGTACTTTGCTTATTCACGGGACGTCTTACACACATTATGCTATCACTGCCAAAAAGACAAAACTTCGACTTGTCACTGAACAAAACTTTTTTCCAGTTATCTCTATTACAGGCGAGGTGCTTGTGCGCAAAGTCAAGTCGGGCCGGTGGTTTTTTTGCTAAGACGTCTTCCAAAGAGTCCTCCGGCACTGAGCCGACGTTGGGCAATGCTTTGCCTGATAGAAATCCCAGAAAAAGATATATCTCGTTTATGAATATCCGAAGCCGTCGCGCGCGGATCGCCCATCAATGTCCTAATAATTAGAGACTCGACTCTTGGTGTTATCTTTCCTGGTCTTCCGGAGCGAGATTTTCTCATTATAAATCCTCGGCTTCGATAACGCTTGAAAACTATGGGAATTGTGCTATTAGCGAGATTATATTGCTGGGAAAGCACACTCATCTTCGTTCCGGAACGAATGGCTTCAATAATTGCTTCCTGGACGGATACTGGAACTTCTTTACCTGATCCCATCTGAAGACCACCGAATATGCCATGCTTTGACTAAACATTACGAAAAATCCACCAACCTGGACAAGAAGAAGCCAAAACGGTATGGCAGGTAGCGAGTTTCCAAACTTTTGACGCGCTGTTCTTCGAACTTTTCTTATTTTAGGAATCAGACTTTTGATTTTCGTGAAACCACATTGCATGCCATATTTCGCACATGATTTTATATCTAATATGTAACTTTGGGATAATTACGATCTCAACTGGCCGCGCTTTCGATAAATTAAAGTTTCCAAACTTTTGACCACTAGTGTATATGTCATATCATGTACTTATATCATGTATGTATGACACTGTCTGGTAGAGACGAAAGTGTCACCTCACTTCTACTAATGCTATTAGATATACATGACACTTGTCATGTATATCTGATAGCATTAGTAACAGTGATGTGACACGAGGACAACGCTGAGCTGGGGAGGGGCCATATTTTCAAATTGTTTCCATAATTCAGGTAGCCTGCCATGGGTGCGGAGGGACGGCTGCTGTAGTCTGGTTTAATGATTGATTGATTAGTCGTATCCACATCTTGTCGATGTATTGTTTGGATAGCTGTCAATTTATTGTTACTCTTGTGACTTTGCTCTCTTCTGTTGAGGTAGGCGATCCTCAAAAGCACCCATATTTATATACAAGATGGCTGAAAATTATAGAACGCGCCGTTTGGCTATTGCTGTCATCCTGGCAAGGGGTATTTTCAACATCTTTCTGGACTTTTAGAAAGCGCGGAAGCTGTGCAAGGTGCCTTATAAGTCATTCGATTGACCGTCCGTCCGAACAATCGCTATGGAAGTTTCTGCGCATCGATCCACGAGTTGCTCAGAGGTTTCAGGAGTTGTGACATCGCAGAAAGACTCGGCGTTCCGTCCTTAACCATTCTAAATGTTTCTGTTGCTTTCAGGGCTCGTGGACAAGCCTCTGAGATGCTTGGCCAAAAAGTGGACGACTGAGATCAGTGAACACACCTGGGATCGTGCCATCATAGGAGGAATATCACCCGCCACGATGAACAGCATGAATCGGATTGCTTCTGACCTCAACATCAGCAGTCAATCCGTTCAGACGATTTTGAAATGCGATCTCGAGCTGAACAGTTATTGGCTCTGTGGAGTACAATTTCTGTCGAAGCAGTTAAAACAAAGTCGGCTCATAAGATGCAAAAAAAACATCTTCAAGAGCTCAGGGCGCGACGCATCTCTCACATGATCTGGACTATTTATAAAATTTTCGCGGAAGAACACTGTCCAAACTGTCAAAACCACGGACAGTTGTAATTAGCTGACAGTAGGCCCCTAAAACGTCGACTATTGCTTAGCAGACTATCTTCCAAAAGTGTGATGGTTTGGGCCGGGGTGACATCAGAAAGCAAAACTCCACTGCTCTCCATCGACAGAGATGTGAGAAACAACTCTACGAGGTCTACCAAAAGGTGGTTTCGGCCAATTGGCGACCGCGCCTTTCGAGTGTGTCTGGCGTATGGGACCGAGCGCGATTTTCGTGGGCTGCTGCTGTGGCCCGCCGGCGGGCTACGCGGTCCCAGGAGCAATCCAAATTTTTTACGAGTTGTTTCCCTGAGATGAAGTTCTATAAAAATGTCATGGAAGTAGTGATAAGTTATCCACTATTTGACATTTCCTGTTGTTTTGTTGTTTTCTAGGTGGGAATGGTTGTTTCAAACCATTTCTGAACCTTCGTAGCGGGTGGAATCGAGACCCCAGCAGAAGACGAATGCGTTCTGTCCAGACACGAAGGATGGATTCCCCCCTTCAAACTTTGATGGACTGGCTAGAAGTAGATAGCATCGTTGTAATAATTTTCAAAATCGGTTGGATTAGCCCAAAGAATTCAGGATGAGGAAACCATGTCGCTACTGCGGGGAAAACCGTTTGGGAACATCAGTACCTTCCCAAAGATGAAGGAGAGCTCGATTGTCTGGAAAATAGGGCGGCTTTGCATTATTGGAATGGAGGGATAAGGGAGAAATTAGCTTCGCATGGGGGTAAAGGAATCTATCGAATAATCCCATAGCCGTTGAAGGGCACATACAAAACCCAAAACGATTTGTTGACCAAAGCGTTCAGATCTAAACTGGATGTCGGCTTATTCTACAATTGTGCATCGCACCCACAGGACGGTATCGAATGTTTCCTTTGATTTTCACGCAGAGTGATTGTCGTGATTTGTACAACAGACTTTTTTGTGACACAAGTGAGGTGTTAACTTCATCCAACTCAAGGTGAACCTATAGAATCCTGCTTTCGAAATATTCTCGGCAAAAGTTCCTCAAAAGAACCTACATATCGGAAACCCGTTTACGGCCACACGGTCCCAGGAGCACGGTATGGTGTGGTCCGCCGGCGGGCCATATTGTCGTCAAAGGGTTAGAGGACACGCTGTTTATCCTAGGTCATCAAACACTTTGGTTACTGCTCGTTTGTCCTTCAGCAAGATTGAGCCCCTTCTCATGCTTTAAAATCGACGAAAGTGGTACTGGACGCGCACTACTACTAAGGCAGGGGCATCCGACCTTCCTCTTCACAAGACATCGATGCAGTGGACCTCTCTGTGTGAAGTCGGAGAGCAAGATCGCAGGATGCCCGTACCGCTTGTTGGACGCTCAGAAGTTGGCGCTTCAGAAGGCCCATTGTCGACTCAGTCATCCGACGTCTAGAGGCTTGTGTAAGAGCAAAAGGATCGAACGTTTCTGATGTGGAACTCACAGTATCTTTTAGATGAAGAAGGCTCATTCAATACCACTCGCAATCGTTAACACGGGAGAGGTGGAAGGGCAGTATGAAATTCCTTGGGGTTTTGTAATAACCAGTAGGAAGCTATTAAACGATATGGAAAAGAAGACTGTATCAGAGACAAACCAGGAATGGCAGAAAAGCAAATGTTTCTAAATAGGACTATTAACACGTTGATGACAAAGTCGATCAATGTTGACCGACAGCCAGTCTGTCTCGTGGGACGATGTCTGTCAATGGTGACCGACGATTTGTCAGCGCTTTCAAACGGTCTCGTCCCGTGGGCACGTAAACGAAAAACGCTCTCGTCGTCAACGTGGTAAAATGGTCCGTCTGCCAGCCGGTCGTGATCCTGGGTGACCCATCAAGAGGAAGTCAAGGGGCAGGGCGTATCGGAGTTATCGTGATGGAAGAATGTCATGCAGGAGCTCCATTGTCATTCCTGTCGTATGCAGAAATTTCGCTTCAATTCCGATCTCAACAGATACTGCAGGGCCAAAAATGCAGAAAGTCGAAAGTGGTGACACGCAACCCTTCGTCGTTTTCTCTGGCCAAAAAATTTTTTACGTTTAAACCATCCCTCAACAACCAAAACGTTCGCGTTCCCGAAAGTCATCTAGCGTGCAATCTTTCCCAAAAGGTTGCTATAAGAACAGTAAAATGGTGTTTTTTGAAGAAGTCACTGGCAAGGGTGCAACGTTCATTGTTTCTTCGGTGCCGACGTGAAAATTGACCAAGACCAGCGTTCAAAGAGCGTACTGATGGACGTAATAAAACATTCGACTACGTTTTCTGAAACATCTCGTAGTCTTTCCAGCAGGACGGTACTCCAGCCTACAAGGCCAAGCTTGCCCGCGAGTGGTGCCGATGACAGCTGCCCGACTTTATCGTCGAAAACTAATGGCCATCCTGTTTTCCAGAACTTGACTCACCTGACTCCCCCGTATGGTCCCTGATTAGAAGAGGACCTGTCGAGTGTGCAATCCCACTTTGGAGTCTAGAAAGCTAAACTGAATAGGGGCTGGGAAGAAATGAGGAAGGATACCTGCCACATGCGATCAGGTCGAGAGCAAACTTTGGGCCTCTATCCGCGCTAATGGGGGGTATTTCGAAGTGTGACTGTAGCGTGTTGTAGCAAATGGTGTTGGTTAAGGTGCATAGAAATTCCATGGTCTTTCTTAGTTGAAAAACTTAAAATATATTGCTATTAGGTTGGAAGGAAAATCCTGCGACACGATGAAGGTCTTTTTCAAATCATTTCGGAAATTTTCCAGACCAATCAATTTTCGGAAATATATTTACCAAAGAGGTAAACAACCTCCTATTATCCTTCGAGTCAATCACTGATGCCTTTTATCCAGGAGAGAGGAAGCTGTGACTCAAAGAAGTAATTGACTGCCGTTTTCAGATCACATGGAGTTACGAATTTTTTTCAACAACGGGATGCTCATGAAGGCGGAGCGCATGGTAGGTAAAAGGGGCAACACTTGGGGAGTACGAATGATGAACAACCTGGAACCAATTGGAATCGTAGAACTTTTGACGCGTGTTTAAAGAGAAATTTCGACGTGCGTTGACCCCCTGTAGGGACCTGATTTACGGTTTTGATCGTCCTTCTCTAACCCCGCTGGCCAAATTTCGGGGTTCATAGGGGTGACCGATAGCTGTTTCCATCTAGTCTGCGTTTAGCAACTCATAGTGGATGGATCCCTTCAACCACCTTCAAATTAAGGGACGATGCTTGCGATACTTCAAAAGCTAGTATCTCCTCCGGTGAAGCGATCCAACCGATTGTTGACTGTTGATCGGTGAGCAGTGCTGACATCGAATAGAGCGGGGCCAGCATTGATTAGGTTGCTGATAATTTGAGATGCTACACCCGCGTTTTTCCCTTGGCGTGCTTAGAAGAAGGTGATGGTACAAATCGGGTGTTGTCCATTTATTGACCGCAATGCTGCTAAAGCCCAGACGCGTGCCCTTATTCACTCACGTGTTGATTACCTGAGGAATGTCCTACAAGTTTATCACTCTTGCTACCGTGTTCACACTGTTGATACAAATTGTTGACGCTTCAAATTTTTTGTCGCAGGACTTTCCTTCCAACCTAATATAATTGGCGCACATAATTTTGGGTCACCCTGTAATATATAAACCAGTCGGTTCGCCCGACTAACCGGGCTCCACTCCTTCTTCGGCATAGTTGAAGTAACCGGCTGACTCTCTGTTCCTTCTTTGAAACGCATAATATTTTCCTGTACACGAAGTTTGACACAGGACTAGCAGGACAGTGCAGATGGTATTCAGTGTAGGTCGGTGGAAAATGAATACCCAATAAAATTTAACTGTTAGGCAACCACTTGGGTACTCACAAATGTTTCGAGTGATGATAACACTACTATCAGATGTCGTTATCAATGAACCTTTTTCTTTTTAAAATATCATTAGTTAGAATTAAAGATTACTGGCAGTCGGCTAAGTTTTGTTGCAAATGATATCAACAAAAGATGATCCTTCATTGAGTCACTAACCTTGCTTGGTAGCGGTCGTAATCTAATAGCAAGAAATGAACAAAATTCTCATTTGCTTATCGTATTGCCACTAATAGGCCCCTATCACTGTGCTTTCCACTCACTTTTATCACCCTACTCTAGCATCCCGTCTTACCGAATGAAACATACTGAACTTTCAGAGCTACACCGTAATTACCGAAACGTAAAGATTTTAATCGGTCGGTGGCGCTTGCGCTCCTACAATTAGTCCTCTTATTTTCTCTTATCAGTTTTATCGGTTCCTGTCACGAAATACCTACGATCCCGTCATATCCTACATCACTTGATAAAATGCCGAGGCTCCTGTGTTAATACGAAAAGCTACCAAAATTTTAGGTCCACCGGAACAGTAGTTATGGATTCCTGCTCAACCATAGATTTTGCGCAAACCCCGTCCTCTGTAGGAGGAGTCCGGCCCTACTACCTACCGAGTGCCCACCCTGCCGCCTGTAGTCCTACCGAATTTGAGCGCTCTAGGTCCACGGAAACAGGAGTTATGAATTTCCGGTCAAACACCCCCACACATCGACATACACACCTAAACATACAAAAACTGACCAACCAACAGACAACTTAGCGAATTATACACAGTAGGATATCTCTATATATAAAAAGACTGGCCCTGTTACCTGCCACGAGTGTTAGGGCTCAATGGAGTCGCCCGGCTTAAGCCGGGCCTCATCCTTTATTTTTACCTATTAGCTGGAAAGAGTAGGTACGTGAGGGAGCATCGCTTCTCTCCAACGCTGAGGACTAGAATGCAGAGGAGGGGTAGCCGACCTGACCTGTACTTAGAAACGGTTCTGGTTGAACGAATGTGGTTTCAAGCTCAGGCCCAGTAGGAGAGGAGCAGCGGAGTCGGGCTGAGATGATTATTTGCGCAGAAAGCTAGAATGGGGTATGAGTTTAGTATTCAATTGACCCACCCACATCGATACCCCTTCCCTCCTAGAGCACAGGTCAAAATATTGCGTGTTCTCGGCTAAGAAATGTGGGTGTGGGACGTTAGTCTCGAAAGTAGTTTCTAACGTAAAATTTTCATGGTCTTCGGTTTTAAAGTTTTATTACCATGCAAGATGATAGAAATTCCGAAAAAAATTCCAACAAAATCTGAAGAAGCCTAATTTTTCTAATAAAAAGTATAAAAATAATGATTAAACAACTCAGATAGTCTTGTTCGTTACGAATTTTGACATCTTTATGCAAAACTCCTCAATTTGGATGCGATTTGCTCCTCTCTGATGAACTCCGTCGAACCTTAGAAAATGGTGATGAGTTACATCCTGTAGAAACGAGAGTAAGACCTATTAAAAATATCAAACCTTTCCATTTCTCCGTATATTTTCTCTTTCTGCTGTTGTTATAGAACTTTTAAACCAAAGACCATGAAATCTTAGATCTTACATGTACTTCATTTCAATGACCCTCGAATTTTCCTATTCCATATCGTAATAGAAGTTTTAAACCGAAGACCATGAAAATTTTACGTTAAAAAACTACTTTTCTTGAAATTTCATTTTCTCACTATTCTTATCATTGCCATCACTTTCATAGGTAAGTTGAGGTTAGTCACGGTTAAGGGGAGTCGCGTAATTAAGATGAGGTTAGTCACTAATGAGGTCACTTCGCACCTCGGCGCGAAGCAATGCCATTCGAGACTAACGTCGCACACCCAAGAAATGTTAATGAGCCCATTACGGGCTGACCTCCTTATAACGAAGTTATGTTGAAAAGAAGCGGAGGTTTCCAAACTACATTATCACCTCCGATTTTTGTAAAGACATACATAGCAGTATGCCGGTAGAGATCGAAATCGCAGTTTGAAGTACCCACTTCACAACACTCACTTCACTCCGCAGTACTCACTCTACTCCATCAACCTACCCACCAACTTACTGTCTTATATATAAGAAGGAAATGTAGAATAAAGCTAGGTTTTCCATATCACTACTTTTTTAGTAATCATAAGTTTGCGGATGGACAGACATAAAAACTGACATACCAACATACCGACAAATAGACACATCAAGTTTCTGCTTCATGAATTATATATATGTATATATATATCCATTCCTTTTCCTGAAATGTCCTGAATACATATACCGCTCAAAAGTATTCGGCGAAAGGCGTCTTCAAATGTAATTTTCAGTTGTAACTTCTTTCCTATTGGATCTAATCATACGAAATTTCAATATGTGTAGGTAGGTGTATTGTGACTATTTGCCACTATTAACCTGCAATCTGATCATGTTCCAGATATCCCAAAGAGCTTGAACTCAAAATCATCTGGAAATAGGGACACTGGTACTTCTAGGATTTCCTTTCTTTTTGCCATGTCCAGTGTACGAGCCCTAATGCCATACACAGTGAAAGAGAAAAATGTGCACAAGAAAAATGTATCACCACAACAAACACGTTCCCCTTAGTTGCGTGGGCGCTGCTGCCTTTCAGTCGAATGTTGTTGGATGGTGTGAAATATGTATGCTTATATATATAAATGTATATATTTATATAGGTCGAACACTTGAGCGCTACTGCATATATATGTATATATATATGTGTATATATATGTATATATATATATATACATATATATATATATATATATATATATATATAT